>CAUYRH010051211.1:0-25952 GCA_963574655.1 Perodicticus potto | reverse complement strand
CCACAGAAATCACTTCTCTCTCTTGGCTGGGTTCCCAGGATTCAGCTCAATTGTGCAGTTTCGAGAGGTTATCCTCCCTTTTGGATAGGAGCCTTTTTCGGAAGCTGCTTCCAGTCAGCCATCTTGCTCCGCCCCCCCCCCCCCCAATTTTACCATTTAAACTAAAGAACAATTTCATTGTGTTCAATCTCTCCTATAAATATACCCAAATTATGCTATTATACTTTGTAATGTTTGCAATTATTATGAAGTTTCCCCACGAATTTTTGAAGGGGCTTCTTTTGTCAAAGAGTATTTACTTACAAACATATTTGGGACAATATAGAAGGTTTGAAGAAGAAAGGATCTTCAGAGGTGACATAATTCAATGGGTCCCAACATTTTCTCCACTGGGACGAACACCAAAAATGATCATGGTCATACATCAAAGAGTCTCATCAGTGTACTCTGATTTGAGAAACTTTAAGGAGTTTCACAGGGAAGTCGTGTAAACTTTTGCATGTAGTTCTACAGACACTTTTTTTTCATTTTACTCCAATTAGCTTTATTTTTCCTTTTAGAAAGATATACATAGATAAAATGCTAAGAAATGTTCAGTTAAGAAAGGTATAATTTGTGAGACTATAATACTTCATAATCACCAAACGATTTTTTTTTTTTGAGTCAGAGTCTCACTATGTCACCCTTGGTAGAGTGGCATGGCGTCACAGCTCACAGCAACCTCCAACTCTTGGGCTTAAGTGATTTTCTTGCCTCAGCCTCCCAAGTAGCCACAATGGGACTATAGGCACCTGCCCAATGCCTGGCTATTTTTTGGTTGCAGTTATTTAGCTGTTTAGCTGTCCCAGGCTGGGTTCAAACCTTCCACCCTTAGTGTATGTGGCTGGGTATGTGCCATAACCACTGTGCTATGGGTGCCAAGCCATAATCACTAAACTATTAAGGTTACCTCAAAGCTGCTACATGAAATAAAGCAGGCTATGTATTCTGATCAATTCCATCTTTGTTGACTGAAACTCTACTTCATTTAGTGCACTTCAAAAGTAAGTGGGATAATCTTAGAATAACTGCACATTTGTAACAGACAATTACTTGTAAATTTCAGTCATTTAACTGTTTTCAGATTGGACCACTTATGACACCTTGCCTACCTGCTTGAGACATGACAAAGTGTCATGACATTGGTTTTATGAACTGTTGAACTAGTTTCCCTTTGCCTGTTTACAGAAGGTAAAATTGAAACCCTCATAATAAGATTGGGAAGGAAATGGGTATAATGAGAACATTTTATGTCCTAGCCATTTTCTGTACTTTCTTCCAAATTTTCACAGCTTTGTGAGGGAGATGTTAACTTTCCTATTGTGCAATGGAAGTAATGGATTTTCAGAGAGTTTAACAGCTTACTTAATAACATACAGCAAATAATTCACCCAGTAGGGATCCAGCACTGGTCTAAATCTTTTATTACTCTGCTGTGCTTAAAGATAAAACTTATAATTTTACTTCAGTTGTGTGCTATAAACCACGTTAAATTTTTTCTTTTAAGAAAAGTTATAAAAGTTATAAAAAGACAAATATATGCCCTATTTTGGTATATCCAGGATGTATTCTCATAATTTGTTACATAATTTGTACCATGTAAATGGCCATTACCCAATTTACTTTGGAAGATGAATGGAAAGCTATGATATTTCTAGTTCAACATTTTGTTCAATTATATTGCTTTTTACAATAACAAGAGATGTGGTCAAAGTTGTCAGAATAATTTTAACTCTGCTTATTTCATTTATAAACTTTCCTTTGTGCTTTTGCATTCAAATTTTATTACCACAAATGGCTGTATCACATTATTTTATAAAGGGTTAATTTTTTTTATCTGTAAGTCTGAATTTGCCTACGCAGGAGCTTTTACTGTCTGAATCTATCATTTTTACTTGTAATATGTTACACTTATCAATCAAATTTAATCTAATCTCAACTACTAATCTATCTGTAAATAATAGTTGATTTGATAGAATGATTCAATTATTACTTGTTAAAATTTGCTTTAGAACGCTTTGTGAGTTTGAAATATTAAAAACTAATGCTTATCTCAATACAGAGAGGAGCAGAAGTTGCAATTTAATAGAACATTCAAATTTTTCTCAGGAATTATGTTGATACAGTTGAGCTAGCCCATACAACTCCCTCCTCTGTCCTACATGCTCAGAGAAATAACATCTTGAAGCAGCATTTGGATTTATTATGACTTAGCCCCAGATTTCCTTTCCAATGTTAAAATAAAGTCCACTATTCTGTGGACTGATCAGTTTGGTTACCTGTAGTTTTAAGTTGTAAGAAACCCTCCTGCTATCTTAATTTTAAGGTAAAATTTGATGGGTTCAAAATTTGGGTGTCATATACAACACTGGGTGAAGTTTTGTGCATTTTTTTTTTTTTTTTGTAGAGACAGAGTCTCACTTTATTGCCCTTGGTAGAGTGCTGTTGCGTCACACAGCTCACAGCAACCTCCAACTCTTGGGCTTAGGCGATTCTCTTGCCTCAGCCTCCCGAGTAGCTGGGACTACAGGTGCCCCCCCCCACAATGCCCGGCTATTTTTCTGTTTTGCAGTTTGGCTGAGGCTGGGTTTGAACCCGCCACCTTCAGTGTATGGGTCCGGCACCTTATTCGCTGAGCCACAGGTGCCACCCAGTTTTGTGCATTTTTAATGATTTAAATCTATGGCCAGGCATGGTGGCTCATGCCTATAATCCTAGCACTTTAGGAGGCCGAGGTGGGTAGACTGCCTGAGCTCAGGAGCTTGAGACCAGCTTGAGCACAAGTGAGACCCCTATGTCTAAAAACCAACCACACAAACAAAACAGAAAGAGAGAAATAGCTGGGCATCATGGCAGGCAACTGTAGCACTTGGGAGGCTGAGACAGGAGGATCCCTGTAGCCCAAGAGTTTGAGGTTGCTGTGAGCTATGATGCCACTGCACGCTACTGAGGGTGACAAAGTAAGACTGTCACACACAAAAAAAAATTAAATTTAGGTCAAGTCTGGTCAAGCTGAACTTAGTAGAGCTTTGGGGTTTTATTTCTGAATCCTCACATTGCATAGATGGAGAATTTATAACTATTGAAAATTAATGGCTTAAAAATAAAAGAAAGAAAATGAATGATTCATTGGATTCAACACACTATGATTTTAGGCCAAAACAAGAAAACTACTTTGGTTCATTAAATCACTCTACTTGTTACTATCTTGATTTCTGCTCAGCTCTATCATTCACAGAACAAGAGAAAGAATGTTCATTGATTACTTTTTCTAATTTTTCCAGATGGATGGCTAATATCTCTTTTATTCTTTTACTCTAGTTTTAGGCTAAATCTACCAATTAAAGGGCAGTAAATTCAAGACAAAAGACTATGTCCATATTTCCCAACCAGAAAATCAATAAATGAAAAAAATTATCCTTTTAATATTAAAGATACATTTTATGTATAAAACTAAAATTATTTGGTTAAATTTACATGAAAAAAGCTGGGATTCCATTTGAAAGCATTTCCTTTCAGCTGCAGATGATGAGACTTTAAGTGGTGGAAGTATATAAAAAACTCAATCAAAGCAGCTTAAATGCAGAAAGACAGCCATATTGTTGAAGCCCTGAAATTTGAAGTCTTAAAAACATTAGTGTACTTTGCCAGAACTAAAGTCTAAATTTATTCACTCAACAAACATTTAACGAACATTCAATATAGATATGCCACCAAATTAGAAATGGCGTGTTCTCTTAAAAATTTACAGTCATCACAGAAGTTGCACAGATTAAAGTAAGTGTTAGAAAATGGTGTGATATGGTGAATATTAGATTTTTTTTCATACACTGCTACACATGAAACCACAGACAAGACGCATCTCAGGCAGTGTGGTGGATCAGGGGAAGGTTTCACATGAGGTGAAAGTTGGGGCATTTTGAAGGCTATACAAGTTTTCCTGGTTGAACACAGTAAAAAAAAGGGCTTGTGCACTCAATGAATTAATGAAGGGAATCAATGGATGAGTTGACTATGACTCTGTACTCAAAAGACTCCACCATGGAGCCTCTTTGGTGGCTGTGGGCACTCTGTGTGACAGTCCCACCAGCTAGACTATGATCTGATTTTTGAATCTCTCTTGCTCACATAGAAACCAAGGATTGTAAGGTCATGGTTGTATTGCATCATTTCAATTTAGTTGGTAGGTGTTAAATATTTCCTCTGTTTTTATATTGCCATTGCTTCTACTGCATGTTAAACCTATTCTTGTATTTGACCATTTCCCACATTCCTTCTGTCAAATAGAAGTTCTAGGCCATACAAAATGAACATCATAGTCTTAGAAAGAATATTTAAAATAAAAATACATTCTAATATGCCCTAAGCATTTCAATGGGTTTGAATATTTTAAACACCTTAAAATATTTATTTACAAAGTGTACCTTATTTTCTTAAAGATTTCGATGCAAAATTATTCCTTGTCTGTCTTAGTTCATTTGTACTTCTATAACAAGATATCTGAGACTGAGTTATTTGTAAAGAACAGAAATTTATTCCCAAATGGGTCTGAAAACCACGAAGGCCAAGATCAAGGTGTCTGCAGGTTTGATGTCTGGTGAGGGCCAGAATCTCTGTTTCTAAGACAGTGCCTTAAACACAATGTCCTCATCAAGCTCTTTTTACAATGGCCCTAATCCCATTGGTGAGGCCTCTGCTCTTTTAAATTACTAACTTTTTTTTTTTTTGAGACAGAGCCTCAAGCTGTCACCCTGGATAGAGTGCTGTGGCTTCACAGCTCACAGCAACCTCCAATTCCTGGGCTCAAGTGAGTCTCCTGCCTCCGCCTCCCAAGTAGCTGGGACTACAGGCGCCTGCCACAACGCCAGGCCTTTTTTTTTTTTTGGTTGCAGCCGTCATTGTTGTTTGGCGGGCCAGACTGGATTCGAACCCGCCAGCTCAGGTGTACGTGGCTGGCACCTTAGCCGCTTGAGCCACAGGCGCCGAGCCAAAATTATTAACTTATTAAAGTCCCTTCCTCTTAATTGGTGATTAAGTTTTATCATATGATTTTTGGGAGACATATTCAGACCATAGCACTGTCTTTAGTTATTAAAAACATATTTCCTGTCACTCTTATAAAAGAAGTGCACTTTAGGCTCACTATCCGATGTGTTTCACTTTTCTTTATTCCTGTTTCCAACACACATTCTATAATCTCTACAGCTCCTGCCACAGTTTGACTCTTAAGTCCTTGCTATGTTCCTGTTGTGTGATACAAAACCAATTGTCTTCTACTTTGTTTCTTTCTTCTTCTTCATATTTTCTTCTCTTTGGCCTCCTCCCCTTTCTTCTCTCTTTTATTTATTCGTAAGTTTACCATTGTTTTTATGCTTCTCTTCTTTTTATCATCTCTTCTTCATGTTCTCACATTTTTCTTTCTGTTTTTTCCTTCCTATATAGGGCATAATGTCTTATAAACTGCACAAAGATGTTAAGACTGGGTTATTGCCTTTAACTCCTGTTCCAGAATAGAGAGATTTTTTTTTTCCTTAAGGAATTAAAAAAAAAATTAAGTCAAAAGAAAATTTCTAACACTTCTACTGAGATAATAAATACCATAAACATATTATTCTGAATAATACTAAAAGCTTTCTTGAAAAACAAAATCATTTCTATTCATTTTTATATTTTCTCTACATATGCAAATGGTTTAAATTCATTTTAAAAATCTGTGTTTAGTTACTAATTTCCTTTGACATCCTTTGGACTGCTCAAAAAGGTAGGACTGCCCAGGTCACCATGGCAACTGTGACATGGCTAGTACCTTCACTGCCATAACCTGCTGCGTGAGACTCCAAGTCTTCTCAAAGGACCCTAAAACTGTAGATCTGCTATTTGGGTTTTAGGACACTACATTTATTAAATGCCCACCCCACAACATACTTTCAATGTATTTTTTACATTGAAAAATTCTTCATTTTCCAGATTATTAAAGAAAAGCTGCCACTGATGCCAATACACTACAGCTCAGGGCTGGCAGAATAATAGAAAAGATGCTGAGCAGAGGCCTAAAGAAAGACCCTCTTAGGAGCATCCTGAGGCAGCCTTACATAAGGCTAATCTCCTTATTTTTGGAGGCCACAAAGATAAAAATCTCCAAAAACAACACAAAAAAACATTGACTCTAAATTGAACCTGTTGCTAGAGTAGTTTCCAGAAAGGCAGAATCAAATCATAAAGTGATCCACCTCCTCCTACATTCTTCTTAGGGCTCTGAGACACATGTGATGGGTGAAGACAAATGTTGGTCTGAGGAGAAACTCACACTCATTCATCCCTCGAAATCAGCTGCTGGTCTAAAAGGCCACACATGAAAACCACACATGAGCAATATTGCAGAGTTATTGGCCACATCAAGCAGGGTAAATGTTGACATCTTACTTTCAGGTAAGGAAGGATTCAATGAATTACGTGGTTTAGTTCAGGAGAATCAACAAAGACATTCAGATGACTGGAAGGAGCTAGAAGCAAATGCGACATTTCTCAAGTGAAGGAGGGGAAGGTGCAGGGTAACACTGAGTCCAGTGCTCAACTCATAAACCTGATTCCCAGATGATCCTTCGTCCGCGTCACTGAGAAAAGGAATGAACCAGTGAAGCTGAAGCCTCTGAGCCCCTAAACAAAGTGCAAAAGCCTTAGGACCAGGCTAGTAATATGCACAAAGTGTTGGTTTCAAAGAGAGGACTGAAAAGTTTGGTTACGAAAGTGTAGATTGTGTTGTCTGGGTATGCTTTAGTTGCTTCTTTAGAAAAATCAGTCCTTCTGTGTACCAGTTTAAACATCAATAATATTTTCATCCTTCACAAAAGAAAACTTTAACTCACCAGTCAATCTCCATTCCCCCTTTGCCAACTTCTAGCAAGATTTTTCACTTTGAATTTGCCTGTTCTGAATATATCATGTAAATGGAATCATACAAAAAGATCATATGTCTCTCTTCACTAGAAGTTAAGATTAAGGGCTTTTGTTAAGTCTGCTTTCTATTTTGCCCTTTCATATAAAAGAGCCACAGAGGAATATTATAATACATATGCTATTACCTAAAAGTCCTTTATTTCTATTTTCTAGTTTAACAGGTTGTCAAGAGCTGTGAAGGGTCTAAGATTTTTTTTTTTTTTAAGACAAAGTCTCACTTTACCACCCTTGGTCGAGTGCTGTGTCATCACAGCTCACAGCTCCTGGGCTCAGATGATTCTCTGGCCTCAGCCTCCCGACTAGCTGGGACTACAGGTACCCTCCACAACACCTGGCTATTTTTGGTTGCAGTTTGGCCAGGGCTGGGTTTGAACCCACTACCTTTGGTATGTGGGGCCGGTGCCCTACCTACTGAGCCACAGGTGCCACTTAGGGTCTAAGATTTTACCCTGTTTAGAATTTATTCTGTTGTAGTTTTGTGGATGTTGTCAGAAGATGCAAGACTGGAGAGAACAGTATATTGCTCTCAGAAACAGCAATGGGTGGAGTATTCAGCAGTATTGTATGTCAGAATCATTTCTGTAATCAAATTAGTCAATACAGGAAGGGCTACCCTTATCCGAATTTTATAAGAAGAAAAGTTTCAGTGGCTATTATTGATGATCGACTTCTTGAAAAGACCACTGAAATAATAAATTGGTTAAGCAAAGCAAAGTTTATTATTCTGCAGAAAGGGAGACCACTTTTTTTGGGGGGGGAATGGGAGGGACAGAGTCTTACTTTGTCACCCTCGGTAGAGTGCAGTGGTGTCACAGCTCACAGCAACCTCAAACTCTTGGGCTCAAATGATCCTCTTGCTTCAACCTCCCAAGTAGCTGGGACTCCTGCCTCAATGCCTGGCCTATTTTTAGAGTTGAGGTCTTGCTTTTGCTCAGATTGGTCTTGAACCTGTGAGCTCAGGCAATCCACCAGCCTTAGACTCCCAGAGTGCTAGGATCATAGATGTGAGCCAATGCGCCCAGCCAGAGACCACCTTTTGGAAAGAATTTTAGTCGTATCTTGGAGTAAGAGAGCTCAAGGACATATACAACTTTCGGATCTAGTTTTAGGTGGATTTTTTAATGATAGGTGCTTAGTTGGGAATGGATAGTATGGGTGATATAATAGTTTGGGATTAGTGTACACAGCAAGGTGAGACTTTTGAAGTATGTCTTGGTAATTAAGCAGTCATTTGAGAAGCAAATAATTTGCCCTTTCAAGGTATCATACACAGGAAGAGTTATTTACTCTGATGAGGAACCTATTGTTTTGAGAGGGAGGTAGCTGAATAATTTATTATTTATATAAATGGAATTTCAAGATTTGCCACTTACTAGGCAAGAATTTTCTGCAATAGTAAAGTTATATTCTTGATCCTATTAATTAGATACTAGAAAGCAGGCAGTGGTAGGAGGAGTTTGAATGGTAAAGAAAAGACACCAGAACCAGCTACCACTGTGATATAATAAAAGAGTTTGTTTGGTCTTTGTCCTGAGTATCTGTCATGGGTCTCCCTTAAAATTCCTTGAGTGGTAGGTATGCCTTTGTTATGATAATGTGGTAACTCATAATAAGCTCCTAGAAAGATTCAGAATGAAGGTTGGCCACCAGAAAGGCCAGCCTGACCTCCAGAGAGGAGGAGATTAGAGATTGAGATCAATTAGGTGGCCAATGATTTAATCAACCTTGACTATGTAAATGAAACTTTAATAAAATCTCTGGACAATGAAGCTCAATGAAGCTTTCTGGTTGTTTAAAATATAGATGTGAAGGTGATGTGTCCTGACTTCATGGAAGATGGCATAGAAATTCTGGGTCTCCTCCTATACCTCCCTACTTGCGTTTCTTTATTTGGGTCCTCTTAAGTGTATCCTTTATAAGAAAATTGTAAGAGTAAGTATAGCACTTTCCTTCCTATGAGTTTTTCTAGTCCATTATTGAAATTCAAAGGGGTCATAGGCAACTCCAGGATTAATAGCCAATTGGTGAGAACTGCAAGTGGCTTGGGGGGCCCCCAACACTTGCAACTGGTGTCTGAGGTAAGAATAGTTTTGTGGACAATTAAGCCATTAAATCTGTAGGGTCTGAAGCTAATTGAATTGCAGGATACTCAACTGGTGTTAGACAATTTGGGATAGAAACAAAATAGCTTATCATTGAGTAAATTTAGTCATTTCCAAAGGCTAAAGTGGAAGGAACTTTTCAGTTGCTTTTGTTGGGTAGATACAGAAAGCAGGAACTGAGAAATACTGTGTATATTCCTAGTACAAATAGAACAAATAAAGAAAAGAGAAATCTAAATTCTTATAATTTCATTTTAAAAATAAAAACAAAAAAATCATTCAAGTCTACCTTATTTCTGTAAGAGACATCATGTTATTTTTAATTCCATCATGATCTTATTATTTTTTGTGGTTTTGCCTCTTAATAATGACTAATACAACTTCCTAGTAGTGTACAGCTTTAATAGTTCTTAAAAACTAAGACAGTATGCCTGTGGTTCAGTGAGTGGGGCACCGGCCCCATATGCCAGAGGTGGCGGGTTCAAACCCAGATCCGGCCAAAAACAAACTGCAAAAAAAAAAAAAAAAAAAAAAAAAACTAAGACAGTGTTTTAAGTTTACAGAACAATTCGTAATTGGCATAATTTCCCCAGTTATTTTGCTGTTGAAGAAAGAGGAAGAGATGCATATTCAAAATTCCTAACAGAATACTGGCAACAGCTTCAATCACTAAAGGAATTTTACTCCTTTCCATACCTAGAGCCATATAAAGCAGTAGTTCCCTAGATAATGGAAATAAAATAACTCTGAAATTGCTGGAGGTGAAATGTTTAAATTACATACTTAGCTACTGAAAACATATCAGTGATATGTGAGATTTTTGTCTCTTTTATTTTTGTTTCCATAGAAAAGAGAAATTCTAGCTACTAGCTAGACGGCAAAAAAGAACAGGAGATAAACGTAACCAATCCCTTTGCTTTAATATCATCTTAGAAAATGTATAAAATTAGAGAACATTTTACACTTATCCTTGTTATTATCACAAAAATCTCAGAAAACATTGTATAAAAATATTTTTCTTTATTGACTCTTGCAAAAATTGTCTCTATTTGTAAAAATGGTTTGAAAGAGAGATCTAACTTATTTTTCAGACCAGAACTTATAAATAACTCATTTACTGATGCCAGAATTATTCATTTGTACCAAAGAAAGTCTTCCCTAGAAAATGCTGCCCTGTTGGGTGGCGCCTGTGGCTCAAAGGAGTAGGGTGCCGGCCCCATATGATGGAGGTGGCGGGTTCAAGCCCCGGCCAAAACCCCCCCCCAAAAAAAAAAAAGAAAATGCTGCCCTGTTTTCACTGTCTAACATACTTTTATTAGAATTTCAATTCATTACAGTGTATAAGCATTGTTTTCTCTCCGAATATTACAAATTAATACAACCTCTTTGAAAAGTAGTATGGAGATTCTTCACAGAATTAAAAGTAGACTTTCATTTGATCCATCAATCCCACTGCTGTGTATTAATCCAAAAGAAATAATTTTATCAAAAGACACCTGCATGTGAGTGTTTATTTTCAGCTCAATTCATAATGGTAAAGATGTGGAATCAAGCCAAATGATCACCAATTTATGAGTGGATTAATAAAACATGATATATGTATACCACAGAATACTACTCAGCCATGAAGAAGGATGACTCATTGCCTTTTGCAACAATATGGATAGAACTCCATGGAGACTACTTTTCTAAGTGAAGTATCTCAAGAATGCAAAAATAAACACCACATGTATTCACTATTAAATTGGAACTAACTGATGAGCACACACATACATAAAGGGCAGTGTTACTCCATGGAAATCAAGTGGGGGAAGGTTAGAGGAGGGGATGGGCAAAAACCTGTTTAAAGGGTACAAGGAACAGTGGGTGTAATGCTTGACTCAGGTTATAACCCTGAGTCAAGCATTACAAAAGCAATCCATGTAACCAAAAAATTCGTACCTGGTAACAACTTTTTATAAAATAAATTTTAAATAAGTAAGCTTTTCTTACTCTACACCCTGTTACTCTCCAGAGGCATTTCTCTTCTACATTAGAAGTTTCTTTCAGATACTTGGCACTTCCTACCTGCCTGACCTTTTGAGAGTGGGATAATAAAAGTCTGAATGGAGATGCTGATTATGTGGTTGTGATTTGTTGACTTTGTGCTTACCTGTAGAATGATCAGGTTGTGGGGGCACATTGCTGGGGAAACAACTTTATAACTTTCCTTTTAGGCTGTTCAAGTTCCCCAAAGAGCTTTTAAATGTATTTCCTGGAGTGCGAAGGTCTAGTTTTTTGATGTCACGGAAGCTAGGCGAGGAAGAAGCTGATCTGTTTCTGTTCAACATCATACAGCATCCTCAAATGATGTTATCTTCTGAATTAGACTGAGTAAAAGCCTTCTGAGGACTTTACATGAACGTGATAAGCATCGGGGTCTTTAGGCAAGTGAAGAATCTTGATGTGGTGAGATTATATTGGATTATCTAAGAGAGATCGTAGCGCCATCACATGTATTCTTATACAGGAGAGGCAGAGGGAGATTTGATTCTCACACAGGAGAGGAGGAGATAGTGTGACCATCTAGTGTGAGGTCCCAGAGGAAGCTGGAAGTGGCAAGGAATTATCCCATAGATTCTCTGAAGGAAATCAGGTCCTTCTACCACCTTGCATTTCATTCAATGAGAATAATATTACATGTCTTTCTTCCAGAACTGTGAGAGATTAAATTCATATTGGTCAAGTCCCCATTTGTGGTTTTTGTTTTTGTTGTTTTTTTTTTTTTTTTCCAGAAAGCACAGGAAGCTAACAGGCCCTCTTTTTCTTTTTAAATCAATTTCAGAGAATAAGCTTGTAACATTCTGCAGATTTGTTGGTGGGACACTTGCTCAGCAACATGGAATCAGGCAGAGTCTTAAGATCTCGGCGTTGCTCCTGGGCCTTTCCTCTGGGCTTCTATTTCTTCCCCATCTTCCTTTAAACCCTAGTTAATGAAGGTACCTGTTGTAGCTAGTTTCTATGCCTGTTGAGTATTCTGTGGTATAAATCAGATTTTATCTTAAGTTTCTTATGGCTGGCGGGAAGAAATTGCCATTAGTTTCTCACTCTCATACATACTAACACACTTTTTAAACTTTCAAGTGTGATATATTGTTATTTTATGTTTCCTTGTGGGTTTGAATATTTATAAAAATGCTTTTCTATAATTTTAGTAGAGTATCAGAAGATACTGCAATTAGGCACATGTGCTCAGTCTACCATATTGAAATAGAGAGTGTGTTATTAACTATTAGAATTATTTTAAATATTCTAAGGATAATAAAATTCCCCCAAAAGGTAGATTTATAAAACTTCAAACAGAAAGTTAGTTCTTTGCCCCTTTCTCAGTTAAAAATGAGGAAAAACTATCATTATTGAAATTAGACTTCTCACTTTCTTGAGAAATGCAATTCTCATTCTTTTGGAATTGAAGCCCATTCAAAGGTGAATGATAATTTTGAAGATTTGTGTTTTTCTTTTGCCCATTATAGTTTTGAAGATGGTTTGGCATTTGGAATTCTATAAGTTATTCAATTTTTCAAAAAACTGTAAGAAGCATATTGAGAATTAATGACTTGTAGTTCTTTAAAATATTGGTCTATAAAATCTAAGCTTATTTGATTGGTAGTTCTAATTTCTGCTTAATTAATTTAGTCCCACTTCTTTTTCTAGAAAAGATAATCTAAATACTATATTGCTGGTTTCTAGCAAAAAATTTTCTAGCACAAATTTGAAATGCTTGCTCTTTTGATGAGTTACTTCCCTTGGCAGTTTTCATTTAAAAATGAGAGTTATCCATTTATTCAAACTTCGATAAAATGTTCTCATCATAATTCTGTGCTGTTGTTTACCTTTTCCAGTAGTAGTTTAAGTTTATAAAGTTTCAACATTCTTCGGAGGAAGAGCTACTTGTGAAAGGAAACCAGTAATGTATTACAAATCCTCCATTTTAATATTTCTTTTCTCACTTATGACCCAACTGCAATCAAATAAAATAAGATTGTTCTTAAATATTGGAGAGATTAGAAGAGTGCAAATTTGTAACTCTTCAAAGTTACATCAATTTTAGTCTACTCTTGATTGATCTTGTAGGAAAGTGTTGAAACTTTCCTCTGACGTGAAGTTTCATTCAGAAGGTTGCAGACGTGCACCAATGAACCTAAATGGATTTGCTATTTTGTTTTCTGGCAGGAGTTTGGCTGTTTTTGTAGAAATGACATTGGCCTCTTTTCTACCCTTGTGGTTATTTTTACTAGGTGTTTCTACCTACCAAAAAGATAAGACTCTTTCAAATTCCATGATAATGTATGCTCAAAGTGCAGAGGCTCCCTCCACTCCTTTAATCTTTACCTTGTTTCGGAGACTTAAAACTCTTGCTAAATCACTGTTAAGAGAAGTAGCTCCTACATTCTTTGCAAATTTGCTTATGGGAGAGAGAAATTTTACTTCTTTCTTTAATGAAGAAAGTACCTCTAGTCTTTCTAAACAAATCTGAATCTAATATAATTTTATACTAAAAAACAAGAAACAGAAAGAGATTTTGTGTATGCTTCCTACACTTAGATACAAAAAGCAAATACTATCTTTTCCTGAGTACTTGTTTCATGAAACTGTGAGGGTAAGAAAGAGTGAGGAATCAGAATAAAGAAAAAAAACTGCGGGAGTGTGGTTATTATTTGAAAAACTGCCATGAGTTTCTTGGCTCAGACAGTGGAAGATGTCAAACAATAAACTGAAATAAATGAACATTGCAACCAAATAAGAAACAACTTACACAAGGATGTGTTTTGAGTTTGGGAGAAATAGCTGTTGCTTTGGCCAACAAGTTGTTGTTCAATTTTTCTTATTAAACCACAGCAAATATATTCACATTCACCCAGATGTGTGTATATATATACATATATAGCTTTTCAATGCGGCTCTCCCTAATAGTGGAAATTCTTGGCTACTTTCCAATCTAAGGAGAGGTTAGCCAAAGACTAAAACTTTACTAAGACCACCCAAAATATCAGACTCCACCTCTTCTTGAATCAGTGCCACTGTCATACAAATAGAGAAAAGGGTTGGGGGAATGGAGTGGGGGGCAGATGAGGGAGAAGAAGGAATAATGGACATAGAAAAGGAACTTTTAATCAAAGAAAATTAATTTCTCCTTTTTTTCTTTTTGACTTCTGAGTGGATAAAAAATATAAAACAATTACATCAATTACTTCTTAGCATAGGTTGTTTTTTGTTTGTTGCTTTTAGCTAAAAATATACTTTATAATTTCCTATATTATTCACATGTTGCAAACTGCAATGAATGTTTTTGGTTCTTTCTTAGATTTTAGTTTAAAGCTTTTATAATATTTTGAGGGTGGCTGCTTGTCCTAGAAGATTAGTCAAGTTCCAACATTAGTTCTGAATTTATACTGTAGTGTGTTATATGGCAGGGAACTGTAGAAGTTCATTGTATAACATATTAAAGTTTTATGGAAAATTCTCACTCATTTTAATGAATCTTTTTTGCTCAAAGTCTTTTGAGTCAAGATGTTGGGTCTTGCTGATATAAGGCTGGACTAAGATGCTTTAAAAGATTCCTACCAATAGTAATGAGAATCAGTCAAGTGACTATATGCCTCTCTGTAAAATATTCTTTTTTTTTTTTTTTTTTTAAGACAGAATCTCACTTAATAAACCTTCAGTAGAGTGCTGTGGCACCACAGCTCACAGCAACCTCCAACTCCTTGGGCTTAGGCGATTCCCTTGCCTCAGCCTCCCAAGTAGCTGGGACGACAGGCACCCGCCACAATGCCTGGCTATTTTTTTGTTGCATTTTGGCTGGGGCAGTGTTTGAACCCACCACCCTTGGTATATGGGGCCGGCGCCCTACTCACTGAGCCACAGGCACCACCCAGTAAAACATTCTTAATTGTCTTTTTCAATCCTTTCCTGTGAGTTTCTTCGTTTTTTTTTTTAAGTAAACATAAACACACTGAGCAGCAATGGTGAGCAGTTTCATAGGAACTTACAGCTATTTTTTGAACTAGCCCTGAAGTGGAGAATGTTGTTTTACTTTAGAACATTAGAATATATTCCAGATCAAGACAGATTAATTTGAAAAGAAATAGATTAAAGGTAGCAATTAAGTGAGAGAGAATGTAAAGAAAGTACAATGGGATGTCAGAAAGAAAGGGTGAGAGGGGAGACAGGCATAGATTTGGAAAAGAGAACCGGATGACTATTTGCTCTGGGAGTCTTATGCTATCTACTGGGTTGAAGGGGATGGGAGAAAGTTGCCAGAATAATGACAAGAAGAAAAAGGTCAAACAGAATGACCGAGTCCTGTGCGTGGTTCTCTCCTAACCCTCCGTGTGTGTGCTCCCAGGTTTTTACCCTGCAACATGCATAGAATTGGTTTATTCACTCCTTGCAACTCTTGCTCATTTCATATAAACATTCCCTTAGTGGTTTAACATTTCTGGAAGCAATTATGTTTCTTAGAAGTAACTCCATGCTTTCCAGTTAAGATGCTATGAAAATTGTTGCCAGTCTTAAAAGTCAAATTTTATTTTTTATTATTGTGAAGGCTTCTTAAAATTCTCATGAAGAAATCACTGTCAATGACCAAGGGTCTTGGAAACTTCTGCATGCACACATCTAAAGAGCCATCTACTCAACTGAATATATGCATACATGTATTTTTAGATGTTCACATTCCGATACAAGTACTCCCAAAACCTGGCCTAAAATATTCTTCACAAGTTCATGTTTCAATATCCCAAACTTGGGATGAAAATTGAGAAAAATTTTATTCTTTTGAGGCCAAACAGGTTTGAGTTAGAATGTTCTACAAAAAGCAAACATTTTAAGTCTCCATTTCTCAAAATTAAAAAAAGAAAAATCCACTACTTTGAATATCTATCACTTTAAATTTTTCATTTTACAGCTACACAGTTAAGTTCAGAATTTTAATCCTCAATTCATTGACAATGCAAATTATTTGCCAGCATTTGGAAGTCAAACAGGGTGAGAGGGGAGAGCCTTTACATATTCCAGGTTTAATATCTAAGCACCAGATGGAAACAATTCTACAATGAAAGAAAGAAATCTGTTCGGATATTTTGGAGATCTGTTCAGTTCAGCAGCACGTCATTGGTTAGGGAGGCCAATTTCTCAGAGGACTTATTTGAATTGCAGATACTGAAGTAGTGCACTAATTTAACCCAGAAAATGCTGAATTTTAGAGTTATTTAAATTGTAATTTTTTTTAGTTAAAAAGTACTCATTTTGCTTTCACTGATGACTCTTTTATATGCCTGAAACAAAGAATTTTAAGGCAGCTAAGCATGAAGAGAAAGTGATTTTTAAGTGATATTAAAAAAATAATAAAGAAATTTTACTATACAGTTATGACCATTTTAAGGGAATTGTAGAATTGTCTATATTTATTTTTGCTATGAAAACCTTTTATTCAGGATAATTTATAACATTTAATGTTGAAGGATTAGAATAATTAATAATTAAATGATAGCCTATAGGTTTTTTAAAGGGTGATTTTTAAGAGAATCTGAACAGAAACAAAGGCCAATAACATCTTCTTGGTAAAAGAATGCATGGTTGAAGTTTGACAAGAAAAGACTGGGTTACTAGTGGGCTACTAAGCAATAAATCGCAGAGGGGGCCTATTTTATATTCATACCTGTATTTTCTGGCAAAATAAGTGTCAAACTTTGCAACCGTATGACAGCAAAATTATGCATTACATGGTGAGTTATAGATTTTGGATGAAATCCAACTCAAATACTCTCATAAGAACTTGACATGATAAACAAAACACATTGCTTTTCCAAATTGCAGTTTGTTTAAAATGAAAAAAAAAAAAAAAACAGCAAAATTCTACCATTATAATAGATAATCAGAATGTCAATTCTCCTTACTTTCGTTGCTGTGTTTTTATTTCGTGAGGCATTGTGAGAGGACTTATTGCTATTGTATGTTGTTAGCTATATGCAATGTGCTGGTATCTTAAAATAAATGAGAATGGAACTGATAGGAGGCAAGGAGTGAGTTGCAGCTTGTTCCTGTATTTTGGATGGGAGAGCAGGTGGAGTCCTTGTAGTGAGCAAAGAGAAAAACATATTCAGTCTTCAGCCCCTGATTTGGTTCCATCCTTTCTGCTATCCATTTGATCAGAGAGATGGAAAGAAGGCAGAGGGAAGTGGAAAGGAATTTAAAGCAGTACAGATGAACAGAATAGAAAAGTAGGAGAGAATAATGATGAGGAAACTCTATTCTCTTAAGTCGTCTGTGAGGTTGAGTTCTTGGTTTCTAGGGAAAAAACATTACCCTGTGACCCTTGGTGTTTTCTCCGTAGTCATATTTTTGAAATAGTCAACCTGCCTCAATAGTATTAAACCAAGAGGAAACTAACTGAAACTAACTAAAAGATATATTTCATGTACTGGGATTGTGTCTTACTAAATTAAGAGGCCAAAGGGAGTAATTTAAACTTCTGCATATGGACTTTACCTAATGGTCACACATTTTGTCTTGGTAAAGAAGGTAGGATAACTTTCTCAAAAATTGCAGTTGCTCTGAAGAGGTGGAACTAATACTGCCAAAGGATGACTGTTCGGTGAATGAAGAAAGCCATATTCAACTAACCCATATCTCCACTAACTATAAATGTTAATCATATCTAATTTTTTTTCCTTAGCACTGCAGTTTTTCTAGATGATAACATAGGAAGATCGGTTTTGATTATCTCTAGGTCTCTTCAAACTCTGGAAATCAATATTTCTATGTTTGCTTTATTCTAAGATTGGAAACACCTGTCCTTCTTCAGTGTGCTGAGAATATGCAATAAATACCTGGCAAAAGCCTATGAACATCTGAGTGTCCTTCTCCATTTCCCACTGACTTTCTTATCTCTGTTATGTAGAACTATAAATAAAACTCTATGCCTTACCAATTTAACATTTGGAAAACATCGTTTGGACAGTTCAGGTTTTATTATTTGACCCATCGATTGATTTAATTATTGAACAGTTGTTCTGCAGTCATGATGATTCTTTCACTAATCAGAATGTAGGAGTGTTTAAAGAGAGGGAACTGTTTCCCTAAGACTGATGATATGCAATATATTGACCAGTGGAGTACGGTTAGTTAAGGTAGGGACAGAGGAGCCAGGTTCATAATAACTAATTTCACATACTGCTGGGATTATTATTATTTTTTTAACTGAATGGTTTCTGAGAACTACTTACTTATCTGCTCTGAAGGCGTGATCCTCATACTGTAAATTCACAGCTCTTAGTTCTGATTTTACTTCAAAATCACTGGGTTCTACTCTTAACACCCTGTTGTTCTCTGTTGATAATGTATAAACATACATAATCTTTCTTCACTAAATCATAAAATTGAGGAATTTTAGGAATGGAATACATCTTGTTATTGATCTTTTCCAATTTCCTGCTTTGACAAAGTAAAGTGGTTATTAAACTGGGCTTAGACGAGAATAGTGTATTTTCCACTACTTTGCCTTCTAGTTGATGACTTTGGTTTTTTGTGAATCCAGCTGTCTTTTATTTATATGTCAAAAACGTTGCTTTACATTTTCTTTTATTGAGATATAATTCAAATATAAAACTCATTCATTCAAAGCATATATTCACAGAGTTCTGCAACCATCATCACTCTCTAATTTTATAATATTTTCATCACGCCAAAGAGACGTATCATGCACACTGGCAGTTCAATTTTCTCCGACCACCCAGGACCTGACAATGACTGCAACTGTATGGATTTGTCTACTCTGTACATTTCATGTAAGTGAATTAATACAACATGTGGCCTTTTTGTGTTCAGCTTCTTTCTGTTAGCATACAGTGAAGTTTTCAAGGTTACCCATTTGCAGCATGTATTGGTATTTTATTCTTTTTTGTTGCTGAATAATATTTCACTGTATGGATGTGACACATTTTATTTATTCACTTGTCTCTTGATGAACATCTGGATCATTTCTACTTTCCAGCTATTCTGAATGCTGCTGCTGTAACATTCCTATGCAAATTTCTGTGTGGATGTGTGATTTTAACTCTCTTGGTTGTATACTTAGGGGTAAAAATGCTGGATTATTGTCATTCCTAAGTGAAATTTCCCTCCTAACAGGTTGACTTTGTGTTTCAGATTTTCAGGAACTGACACACTGCTTCCTAAGGTGGCTGCATAATTTTAAATTTCTGCCAGCATTGAATGAGGGGTTGTTATCCTCACTAACCATGTTATTGTCTATTGTTTTGATTGTAGCTATTTTAGTGACTGTGAGTTTGTATCTCATTGTGGATTTTGTTTCCATTTCCCTGATGACTAATGATATCAAGCATCTTTTCAAGTGCTTATTCATTACTTGTATATTGATCAATAATAGACATTGATCAAATGCCTATTGAAACTTTGTCTATTTTGTGAAAATTCTTTAACTATCCTGGATACAAATCCCTTATTAGATATACAATTTTTAAGTATTTTCTCCATTCTGTGGGTTTTTCCACTTTCTTGATGGAATCCTTTAAAACAAAAAAATACTTTGATGAAGTAAAATTTTATTGATTTTTTTTTTTTGCTTGTGCTTTTGGAATGATATCTACAAATCATCAACTAATCAAGGTCACAAAGATTTAGTTCTATGTTTATAGTTATAGCTCTTACATTTAACAATATGATTCTTTTTAAATTAATGTTTATATATAATATAGAGGAAGAGTCCAGCTTTATTCTTGTGCATGTAGAATCCAGCTAGCTCAGTATTATTTTTTGAAGGCTACCTTTTGTTTATTTAATTTTTTGCCAGTATTGTGAAAATTAATTGACCATAAATAGCTGAGTGTACTTCTGGACTCACAATTCTATTCCATTAACCTATATCTTTATGCTAGTATCAATATATTTATTGGTGAGACTTTGTAGTAAGTTTTGAAATTGGAAATGTGAATCCTCCAAATATGTTTTTCTTAGAGATTGTTTTGGCTACTATGGGTCCCTTGTATCAATGTATATTTTAAGCTCACCTTACCAATTTCCAAAAAAGTCAGATGACCTTTTGATAGGGGGTGCATTGAATCTATAGATTGATTAGGAAGTATTGCCCTTTTAACAAAATTAAGTCTTTTAATCCATGAACTTGATATTTTGTCATTTATTTATTTATTTTTACTTTTCTCAATGATATTGTTGTTTCTAGTGGTTAAGCACTTTCCTTGTTAAATTTATTCCTATTTTATTTTTTATTCTAATATAAATGGAATTGCTTTCTTTTTTGTTTACCAACATGGTATTAAGCACTACCAAACTGAAGCAATTATAAATATATATGTTTGTGAGGTAAGACTTCTAATCAGGAGGACCTCTGTAAGTCTTTTTTCCTTTTTTCACATGATTTAGTTTTATTTCTTTTTGCACCATTAAATCATTGGCTCAAGCCATCTTTGCTCTTTCTTCCTCCCGATGGCCTGGAATTGTTTTCTTAATTACTTTTTCAGATTAGATTTTGCTGATGTACAAGAATACAATTGACTTTTGTATGCTGAAGTTGTATCTTGCAACTTTGCTGTACTTGTTTATTACTTTTAACTTTCTGGGGGTCCAATTCCATAACATTTTCTATATACAAGATCATGTCCTTTGTATATAGGGATAATTGTATTTCTTCCAACTTAATAGGAATGCCTTTCATTCCTTTTCTTCCTTAATTGCCATTGCTAGAATATCTAGTATAATTAGTGTTGACTAGAAGTGCAAGAGTGAACATCCTAATTTTCTTCCTGGTTTTAAAAG
The DNA here is from genome assembly GCA_963574655.1 of Perodicticus potto. Lineage (NCBI taxonomy): Eukaryota > Metazoa > Chordata > Mammalia > Primates > Lorisidae > Perodicticus > Perodicticus potto. The sequence goes on along the minus strand of CAUYRH010051211.1, from coordinate 5,016 downwards.
GAAAACATTTGATCTTTCACAATTAAGTCATTGTGACCTCACATGGGGTCTATATCTGAGAATGTTCCATGCACATTTTAAACTAGAAGGTGTATTTTGCTACTCTTGAGTAATGTTCCATAAATTTCTGTTACATATAGTTGTTCTACAGTGTTACTCAAGTCCCCTTCTGCAGGCATAACTCATATTAATCTTGCTTGAAAATTATTACTTTTCTCTGTCATGGAGTTTTTAGACACAAAAATCCTTCTCCTATTTTCTCTGTAGCCAGGGAAAGCTATGCTGAAAAGCAACTAGTACTCTCCTCCCTACAAATAGAAAACAAGTTTATATTCAGTTATGTATTAGGAAAAAAATCCATAGTTTCACCTACAATTGGAACTCTCCATCTCTACCTCACCTTATCTATGTTTTATTGGAACCTGAAGTCCTGGAAATTCAACCAGTATAGGTGCTTTTTACACCTGGTATCAGAGACCCAGCAATATCATAGTTTTATGAAAATGTAAGTAGATGCTCTGAAAAGTCACAGACACTCAGAGAGCAGTGAAGGAAAGCTGTATTTTAGCTTTGTCAGGTAGTAAATTTTTTAAGAACATCCTAAAATTATTGTGCATGAAACCCAGGACACAGAAACACACCTACGCAACCATTATAATCATCTAAGAATGAGGGAAGGAATCTGATAGACCATCTTTTTTAAGATTGTAAGATAATATTTTAATGACCCTTGCCTAATTAAATAGAAGCAGTGTGGCATAAAGAAAAGAATACAACCTTTGTTTTTAAAGTCTTTCAATTCCAGTCTTGCCATTGTCTAGCTATTTGAACTTGGACATAGTAACATAGTCAGTAAAAGGTAGAATTATAATAAATAAAAAGAAACAACGGTGACTAGAAGCAGCTCCCGAGAGAGGCTCCTGACCATGGGGAAGGATAACGTCCAGAAAATGCCCAATTGAGCTGAAGACTGGGAGCCCAGCTGAGAGAGAGGTGATAGCTGCAGATCACCTCTGCTGAGGCAAGCTGCAACTCTAAGAAAGCAAGCTTCAGGTACAAAATGCATCTGAAAGAAAAAGTATCCATCCCCTCCCCCAAGAAAGCTGTGGTCTTTTTTGCTTTCTGTTTCCTTTCTTTTTTTCTCTTTGTTTACTCCTGTGGGTTTTCTACAGACAAACAGTGAACTGTGAATCTCTTGTCCCACCCCACAGGAGAGCACTGTGGAAAGTGGGGATTACTCCCCCGGTATGACTCTGAACACTCTCTCGCTAGGCAGAAAATTTGAACAGAAGTTTTCCCAAACATTCTGAACTTCCAGTACACTGTTCCCCCCTTACCTGACGAACCAGAAGCCTAACCCCTGCTGAGATTGTGGGAGGAGGTTCTTGAGTAGCACCTCCACTCCCTGTTTGCTAGACCAAGTGCTTCACCTGGCAAAGAATTCTGGGGGCTGCACAGAGTCTCCCCCTCCCCAACAGCCAGTCACAGCCAGGAACCCCAGTGTATGACCCTGCCGCAGGCTGCTCCAGCTCAGCACCCAGGCCCGTCCCACTCCAGGGACACTGACGGGCATGAGCTACCCTGCTGTGGGCTGTGTAGCCTCTGGACGCAGATCCGCCATACTCCAGGGACACTGGCGGATGTTAGCGACCATGCCACGGGATTCACAGCCTTGGGACCCAGGTCTGCCCCACTCCAGGGGCACTGGCAGACGTGAGCAACCACGCCGCAGGACATGCAGCCTCGGCACCCAGGTGCTCCCCACTCCAGGGACACCAGCGAGAGTGAGCGACCCCGCCACACCATCTTGGCACCCAGGCCGGCCTGACTCCAGGGATGCTGGCGGGCATGAGCGACCTCGCCATGGGCCACAACGCCTCGGCACTCAGGCCAGCCCCACTCTAGAGACTATGGTGGGCATGAGCGACCCCTCTGCAGGTTGTGTCACCCCAGCACCCAGGCCCGCCCCACTCCAGGGACTGTGGCGGCTGTGAGCGACCCTGCCGGGGGCTGCACTGCCTTGGCACCCAGGCCTGCCCCCCGCCGGGGTCACCACTGGGAGTGAATGACCCCGCTGCAGGTTGCACCGCCTCAGCACCCAGGCCCGCCCCACTCCAAGGACTCCTGCAAACGCACGAGACTCCGCTGCAGGCCACACCACCAAAACCCCCAAGCCTGCCTCAGCCAGTGCCACCCCAGCCAGGGTCTCTGGTAGCTGCACAACCTGCGTCCTCCTTCCAGTTCCCTCCCTGCTTTCTCACTGACCTGTCCATCTGGCCAGGGACTCAGGAAGACACGTGACCCCACGCCCTCCCTTTGAGGCCCTCCCTCCCACTCTGTGGAGCCCTCCACCTGACCAGAGACTACTGGAGCCACCACTCTTGTTGCCAAAGCCACTGGGAGCCAGGAATTGCCAGAGCCATGGGCACCATCCCCAGCCTTGCTGCTGGATCCATGTGTGACACGCTTCACTCTGGAGCTGCTCCCACAGCCACAACTGCCTGGCTGGGGCAGCCCCAGAGGAGCTACACTAGGTCATTCCTTACAAATATCTACCAACAATAGTGTGATTCCACCAGCGTACAATCTTGGAGAGATGCCTCCCCAACTCTGAGGATGGCCAGAGGCAATAGGGAAAAATAATCATGGGGTGGAATCAACAGAAAAACTCTGAGAATATGAATAATCTGAGCAGATCAACTCCACCATGGAATGATAAGGCAGACACCACACAAGATCCCAAGCAGAAACAAATGGCTGAGATGTCAGAAATCGAATTCAGAATCTGGATAGCAAATAAGATCAACAGAATGGAGGAAAAGATGCAACTAGAATTTCAAGCAGTAATTCAAAAGATGTCTCAAGAATTCAGTGAATTCAAAGACAAAATGATCAAAGATCTTGGCACATTGAGACAAGAAGTTGCAGCCCTCAAAGGTCTGAGAAACACAGTAGAATCCTTCAGCAACAGAATGGAGCAAGCAGAATAAAGGATTTCTGACACTAAAGATAAAGCTTTCGAAGAACGCTCCCAAACCTGCAAAGAGGAAGAGAAATGGAAGGCAAAAACGGATCATTCTCTCAGACAGCTCTGGGATAACTCAAAGAAAACCAATATTCACCTTATAGGGATACCTGAAAATGATGAAGTGGCATCACAAGGCCCAGAATCTCTTCTTTATGAGATTATGAAAGAGAACTTTCCAGACATGCCAAGAGATTCTGAAATTCAGATAGCAGACAGTTTCAGAACCCCAGCACGACCCAACCTGAATAAGTCATCCCCCAGGCACATTATAATTAAGTTCACAAAAGTTAATATGAAGGAGAAAATTCTGAAAGCAGCCAGATGTAAGAAATCCATCACCGAAAAGGGGGAGAATATTAGAATAACTGCAGCTCTCTCTGATCAAACCTTTTAAGCTAGAAGAGAATGGTCATCGACTTTTAATCTCCTAAAACAAAATGACTTTCAACCTAGGATCCTGTACCCAGCTAAATTGAGTTTCATTTATGATGGAGAAATTAAATACTTTAACAACATCCACATGTTGAGGAATTTTGTTATAACTAAACCAGCTCTCCAGGATGTTCTCAGACCTATTCTCCATAATGATCAGCATAATCCTTCAAAAAAGTAAACTCACCCAGAAATTTTTTATAAAATTCCAACTTCCACAGTGATGAATGGATTAAAAATGTCCACTGGACTTTCTAAAGATTTATCATTATTTTCCATAAATGTGAATGGTTTAAATTGTCCTCTAAAGAGGCATAGGTTGGCTGATTGGATACAAAAACTCAGGCCAGATATCTGCTGTGTACAAGAAACTCATCTTACCTTAAAAGATAAATATAGACTCAAGGTGAAAGGATGGTCATCTATATTCCAAGCAAATGGAAAACAGAAAAAAGCAGGTGTTGTAATCTTATTCGCAGATACAATAGGCATTAAACCAACCAAAGTAAGGAAGGATAAAGGCGGACATTTCATATTTGTTGAAGGTACTACTCAATATGATGAGATTTCAATTATTAATATTTATGCACCCAAGCAAAATGCAACTCAATTTATAAGAGAAATGTTAACAGACATGATCAACTTGATTACCTTCAGCTCCATAGCAGTCGAAGATTTTAACACCCCTTTATCAGTGCTGGAAAGAGCCTCCAAAAAGAAGCTAAGCAAAGAAATTTTAAATTTAAACTTAACCATTCAACATTTGTATTTAACAGACATCTACAGAACATTTTATCCCAACAAAACTGAATACACATTCCTTTCATGAGCCCACAGAACATACTCCACAATTGATCACATCCTAGGTCACAAGTCCAACCTCAGCAAATTTAAAAGAATAGAAATTATTCCTTGCATCTTCTCAGACCACCATGGAATAAAAGTTGAACTCGATGACAACAGGAATATGCATACTCATACAAAAACATGGAAGCTAAATAACATGCTGAAGGATAAATGGGTCATAGATGAGATTAAGAAGGATATCACCAAATTTATGGAAGAAAATGACAATGAAGACACGAATTATCAGAATCTTTGGGATACTGCAAAGGCAGTTCTAAGAGGGAAATTCATGGCACTGCAAGCCTTCCTCAAGAAAACAGAAAGAGAGGAAGTTAACAAGTTAATGGAACATCTTAAGCAACTGGAGAAGGAAGAACATTCTAACCCCAAACCGAGCAGAAGAAAAGAAATAACCAAAATTAGAGCAGAATTAAATGAAATTGAAAACAAAAGAATTATACAATAGATTGATAAATCAAAAACTTGGTTTTTTGAAAAGGTCAATAAAACAGATAAACCTTTGGCTAACCTAACCAGGAAAAAAATAGTAAAATCTCTAATTTCATCAATCAGAAATGGTAAAGATGAAATAACAACAGACCCCTCAGAAATTCAAAAAATCCTTAATGAATACTGCAAGAAACTTTACTCTCAGAAATATGAAAATCTGAAGGAAATTGATCAATATTTGGAAGCATGCCACCTACCAA
>CAUYRH010051210.1:0-24326 GCA_963574655.1 Perodicticus potto | reverse complement strand
TTTCTTTCTTTCTTTCTTTCTTTCTTTCTTTCTTTCTTTCTTTCTTTCTTTCTTTCTTTCTTTCTGTCTTTCTTTCTTTCTTTCTTTTTTGAGATAGTCTCATTATGTCGCCCTGGGTAGAGTACAGTGGCATCATAGCTCACAGCAACCTCAAACTCTTGGGCTCAAGCGATTCTCTTGTCTCAGCCTCCCAAGTAGCCAGGACTACAGGTGCCTGCCACAGAATATTTTTGGGCTGTAGTTTTCATTATTGTTTAGCTGGCCCTGGCCGGGATCCAACTCGCCAGCCCCAGTGTATGTGGCCGGCACCCTAACCACTGAGCTACAGATGTTTAGCCTAGAAAGTACATTTTTCCATACCATTTATGACCTTCTAACCTACTGTGGCAGCCAGGGGTCCACATAGGAAAGACATGGCCCATCAAACAGTTGACTGGGGAAAAACTGATAAAGATCCCTTTTACAGAGGAATCGTCAGGGGTCAGCAAACCACAATGGTGGGGAGCAGTGACCACTCCTAAGTGGTGGCATTGGGGAGGGCCAATTCCCACTGTTGGGGAGAGTTGATTTCTTCCCAATGAGGAGGCAATTGTGTCGCCCTCAGGCCTCAGGGAGGGGTGAGTCTTTGATATCCTGAGCTCACCATCCTGCTCTTCAGTTTCCAGCTCCTGACCCAGCTGGATGTTGAGGACAGGAAGCCACTGATATCATCCTAATGACTTATCTCCTGGGGTTCCCTACAAAACGGTAGAGTAGGTAGAGAGGTGGTCTGCAGAAGCAAATTGAAAAATGTCTAGCCCATGCTGTACACTCCAATTTAATACCGATCATGAGATAGTCTTTACTTTATTTTATTTTATTTATTTTTGCAGTTTGTGGCCGGGGTCAGGTTTGAACCTGCCACCTCCAGTATATGGGGCTGGTGCCCTACTCCTTTGAGCTACAGGTGCTGCCCTATGCACTCCAATTTAAATACCTATCTCCTTTCGTCTACCTCAGCCCATTAGAACAGAAGCTTGCAGAGGACAGCAACTGAGCGGTCTTGTCCCTGCTGTGTCCCGAGTACCCACACGCACTCACTAGGCACATGAAGAATACGTATTGAAAGACTGAATAGGAGCAAAGAAGAAAACTGTTTGCCCAGTATTTGACAGAAACTAAGTAATAAGAGACAAGCAGCATTTTTTCATAACATAAAAATATTCCTTAACACAGTGTTTCCCTATGGTAAACTGGTTCTTATTTTGGCCATTCTGCCCAAAGCAATATAGCCAAGATATTTAAGAAGAAAAATACAGTGGGGCACAAAATTTGCTGAAAAGATTATATTTATGCTTTGCTTGGAGAGAAGAAACGTTTTGAGACTGAAGTATTTTAAATCGCCTTTTCAAACAAATACAAGAAACACATCCTTCTCCCAACTTTTCAGAACTGTGGTCTAAAAGTGAGGGAGGGACAGTCGCCAGAATTATTAAAGAAACTGTGTTCAATGGTGGAAAGATGTCAGGTTTGTGGGATTTTCTGCCACGGGAGGTTTTAGAGTCCAACGTTGTCTGGATTTGATGACAGGTAATGACATTAACTAATTACAAAACTAATCACATTTGGAGCGGTGGAAGCTGAGATCATGATAAGCGTAATCAAATCCCTGACTTCAGGGCTTCGGGAATCAGAGGGTAAGTTTTCTCTTCTTGCAAAGCTTGACCAGATGCCTGTCGGAGCCCTTTGTCTGAATATTTTGGAAGCTGCAGATACCAACAAGAGTTGGAACTGCAGGACCCAGTGGCCAGGCTGGCACTTAGCCAGGGCACTAGGTTCTGGGGACTCGGGATGAGTTGCACCTGGCGGAAGGTGAGCCTTGCCCACATCTTGTCAGGAGCTCCTACCAAGGTAAAGTCCAGGTCATTTCAATCCCTTTTCTCTCCCCATTAAAGCCCAGAGACCTGTGCCCACCACCTCACCCACTTTATTGCTGGTTGGGAGCCTCAGTTTCTTCCTCTGCAAAGCATACATAAAAAAATATCTATCCCATTTGCCTCAGTAAATTGATATAGGAATACAGTGAAATATAGTTTACTTTGCAGGCTATAAACTGCTCTGAAAATAAAACCTATTGTGGGTATTAATGCAAGTTAAAGGCCCAAGTACCTATGATGCAAATGCCTCAATCACCAAAAAAAAGGAAGGGGTTATTTAAATCAAGAAGCTGCCCACCTTTTTAGCAGCCAGTTTTTTCTCCACCTTTTTCCCTCTTCTGTCTCTCTCTCACTCTGGCTCTCTCACACTCTCGGAGAGGAAGGGGGCAAGGTCCATCTCCTTCAAAGCCTTTTCAGCCCTTTTAAGGGACCAGAGAGCATCAGGCTATACTGTGGAAATGCCCTGGTCATTCTGCCCAGCTACTCAACATTCCTTACGCCCTGAAGTCAAACTTGAAAGGAAATGAAATCCTAAATGTAAACACCATCTTTCAGTCACTCGGAAAACTATCTACCTCTCCTTTCTCTCTCTTATCAATTCACTCACCCTCAATTAAAGCTGTCCTTTGGGTTAAACCTCACTTTTCAGAAACGAAGCAATTGCTTAAGAAAGAGAAAAATATTAAGAGATCTAGATTTCAATTAACTTTGCCATTAATTTTTGTGTAACTCTGGGGGAGGCCTTATTCTTTTGGCATAGTAGAGCCAAAGAACTCAAAGATTAATGAAGGCTAATGATGGCAGCAGGCGAGGACTGAGACATTTGTAGTCCTGTTCCCCAGGCCCTGCTAAAAAGCAAAGGCAAAACTAGGAGGAAAATGGCCTGGAAAGGAAGCCTGCCGAAATTGCCCATGACAATGAAGAGTCCTTCCTAAAGGTGGAAAACTTGTACTTTTTCATTTTCATGTAATTTCTGTATCTGCTTTGCATAACTCTGCTTTGCATAACTCTGCCTTTGTTTTTTTTTTTTACTGGTCAATAAAACATATATCCAACTTTACTTTTTAAGAGCTATGATTGCTTCATAATTATTGAATATGGGTATGTATTGATCCTAAGACCAGTGAGCAGTGCATGAAAGTGCGCACACACACACGCGCACGCGTGTCCCACATAAACACAATGACAGAAACCATTGATACAGATATAATTTTTAATGTGTTGTGTCATTGAATGTCTACCAGAGGAAAAAAGTCTCCGTGAAAATAGGTTTAAAACAACAGGCAGATTAATCAGGTAAGTACACAGCATTCATCTCTGTCCCCTAGCAATAGGATTGTAGCATAATGAATGAAGGGAAGGCGCTCATCAGAATACGTCTCTTTGGAGCAACAGAGTGAAACCAACTGTCATGGAGACTCCTTTCCTAGGGTGGGGCCGGAGCAGCATCTGCTGCTGTGATCGTCACCATCATCGAGGGCTCAACCTGAGCAAAGGAAATAATCAATGCAATTTAGAATTTTATTTTCAAAGGTGTATGCCAACTTTCCTTGACTTCCTGCTGGGGAGGTCAGCCCTACAGGACAGCTCACCAATCTTTGGAAGCCCCCACCAGGGTGGAGCAAGGATCAGTAATGCGAAACCATGTTGCAAGGAAGTGTCAGTGGAGGGAATTGAAGCAACCAGCCTTCTCTCAAAACAAATGCAAAAAGTGAGGCTACTCGATCACAAGGCCATCAGGAAAGAAAGTTGTAACATGTCCTTGTTGCATGTCAGATTAGTGCCTCAAAATTAAGGACCGTCCTTGTGCTGTTGACTGCCTGCTATCTCCATGAAGGACCTCAACGGTGCCAGAGCTCTGTGTGGCCTGACACTGCCTGCTGTGACCCAGTCCTGTCCCAAGGTTTTGCTCCTCCTACAGCTCTGTGAGGTAGGTCCTGGCATTCCCCGTGTGACAGACCATTCAAAAAGACAGGAAATGACCTGCCCAGGACCACATGGTTACCAGGAGCTGGAGAGGGATGCAATGCCAGGCTGCTGCTGCGAGCACCAGGTAACAACTACATGGCTGCTCAGAGGAACTGAATTTAATTGAATGGAAAATCGGAAGAGTGATGGGCTGAAAAGGCAGCAGGAAATGATTCGGCTTAATTATAATCCTCTGTAAAATGAAAACCGGTTTGCCCAGTGCTCCCCCTGCAGCTCAGCAGTGTTCGGCAACATTTTCATGAGTGTCACAGAGGGACAATCATCCTCTCCCTGACCACCTGAACCACCACTCTGAATCCACCTGCGTAGCGGAGCCAGTCCTGCCACTGACCCGTGCTTCCTAGACTGCCGGAGAGAACAGGGGCCAGGAGCACAGGCAAGCCCGAGACCCCAAAACTGTCAACTCCAGCAGCTCTTCCCCCACCGTGCAGCCCCAGTGGTCTCAGCTCCACACTGGGACCCCCCAGCAAGCCTGGACAGTGAGCAGACCCTCAGTACCCCAGCGTGAACCTGTCCCCCTTAATCTTTCAAGAGCATTTCAATGTACTCTAACTCAATAGTGCCTGGTATGAATCTATGTCCACAATATAAAAAATATAACTTTTTAATTTAATCACTTTTCTTTAGTTTTTTTTTTTTTTTTTTTTTATTGTTTGGGATGAATTGAGGGTACAAAGAGGTTGCACTGATTGCATTTGTTAGGTGAAGTCCCTCTTATAACTGTGTTCTGCCCCCAGAGGTTTGCCGTTCACCGTAACCACCCATTCCCTCCTCCCCTCTCTTTGCACCCTCATTCTCCAGCCCCCCATCTTGAATTGATCTGAGTTTTTCTCTTATGAGGGTATGTATTAGAGGGTCTACTGGCTGCATTTTAGTTTAATTTCTATGTTGAAGCCTCATTCTTCCAGGGTGGCAAAGACTCAATTCCAGGGTCTCAATTTCCCTTTGGTCATGGCTAAATCTGGGGGTTCTTTAGTTCTAAGTCTTGGTACCAGGGAGATGTAAGTCTGTGATGTGATGTGTCCATTCAGGCAACCTCTGACATGTCACTGGGTCCTTCCCTGCACCTGGTCCTCAGACATCAGTTCACCCAAACCACCCTGGTCACACCCTTGTTCCACCTGCCTGGTCCCTTGACTGTGTCTGGAGGGCAGGGGCAGGACTCCTCTCTAGCCTGCCCCCCGCAACCAATGACTTCCCCACGGACTTGCCTATTGCTCCTGAGTGTTCTCTAACATCTCCCACTGGGCCCTCCCACCTTTCTGTTCCCCTTAGGGCTGGGGCTGTTGAAAAACAAAACAAAGTATTGGGTAAGGCTTGCATGTAGATGAATGTAACAAAAAGCTGACAACAGAGGCTTGACCAATAGACATTTATTATGGGACATCACAAAAACATCTGGTGCCGTGCTTGCAGGTGCAATCAAGGAGCCAGGCTCTTTCTATCTTACACCCAGGCCTGTTCGGCAGCAGCAGCGGTGCTCTGAGCGCCTGAGCTTCCTGAGCAGGGAGGACCTGGAACTGCAGAAGCAGCCACAGCGAAATGTGACCTGGGTCTCACCGGGCCGCGCTGGAGGCATCTGACAACCCAGGCTGTAGGGGAGTCTGGAAGGGGAGATTTTGGCTTTCCAGCCTCCACAGCAAGCAAATGCCAGTCAGGAAGGACTGAAGAAAGGACCAAGGGGACAATCTAAAGAATCTGCCACGACCGGGAAGCTCATCTTCCGCTGTCACTGGCCTCCCCTGAAACAGCAAGTGGGTGCTAAGCAGGGCCTTGAATGAGGTGAAGGCGAAAAGAAACACTGAGGGGCAGCGAGCCGGATCATGCTCCATGCAGGATCATCCCTCTTCACGGATTCAGGAACACCTCGGTGTGGGTCGACGGTCGAGGGGACGCTCACATGCTACTTTGAATCCAGCCGACGACTCACACTCTGAGAACAAGACACAGAGACCTCGCACTAGATGCTCTGTCACTCCCTGGGGGCTGCATAACCTACACCAAGGGCCATCCCAACCCCAGCTTGGCCAAAGAGATGAAAAGGCGGTTGGTAAATAGATGTTGAGTCAATGAAACTCCCACATTTGGGACTGGCAGAGGCTGGAGCAGAATGCAGGGCCTGAGCTCCTCTGACTCCCCCTAATAGACCTGAGACTCCCCCCTAACATGCATGACTCTAGGAGGCCAAGTTGCCAAGGGAGGACCATAGGGGGTCAGCCATCCAGTAACAATGATGTGCTCCCCAGCTCCTGTAAGGCCTCAGAGAGGCCAGCTCCAGGATCAGGACACCTACCGAGATCTGAGGACCCCTCTCTTCACGTCCCTTTCGGCTACCACCTGATGAAACAGAATCTCAGGTGCTGAGCCTGAAGCCCAGGCCAGCTACCCTATGTCCCTAGGGAAATTCCTTTAAACTAAGCCCCAGTTTCCTTACTGGTAAAATGAAGATGGTACACCCACCGTGCAGGGTTGCTGTGAAGATGGGAGGTGACAGACGCACACACACTTCTTGCTCACATGGGCTTTTCCAGTCTGTTGCAATAGTTCGTCTCACATAAGACACTGGGGACTTGGACTGGACCAGGAACGGAATCCAAATCCATGCTGCCTGCTTGAGACATGAAGGGGAATATTCTAGATCCAGAAGGTGCTCCAAAATTGGGGAGAGGGGATTGTTGGTAGTGAGGAGGTTAGCAGTAGCCAGGGTTGGCTGAGAACAATCCCTAACCTGGTGTGGCTGACTGGTACCAACCTGCAAGAATCACCTACTGACTTCAACGCAGCATAAAACTGTGGGTATGTATTTGCCCTGATGTAAGGCAGCATTTTGATCTCTTATCTGCAGTGGTGCCACTTGCAAATAGATTGAGTCTTTTGGGCTCTTCATATACTCAACTGTACCCACAGGTAAAGAGAAAGCTTTTTAATCAACACTAAGTGTAGAACAACTAAAAATGACGTGCTTGTGAAACAATCAAATAAAACGGATCTCTGGCTACATAAGTGAAGCGTAAGTCCTGTGTTCTTGAGCAGACCATACCTGAAGTTCAGGTGCATTCCATGAGCCACTACCAGCCTCAAAAAGCCACATTGAAGATACAGAGAGTGTTTCACCTGATAGAGGGGAAAAAAGGATAAAAATTATCTCTGAACATATGGAGAGAGGATCCTTATTTTATATGCATCAAGCAAGCCTTCAGCCAATCACCAAGAACTACAAGAAGACAGGTTTTGACTCCAGTAAAGGAAGAAAGACTCCAGTTACTGTACTGGACAATGGATGTGCTGCCCCAAAGAACAGCAAGTGCCACAAGCTAGCAGGACTGGAGACTGGAGGCCGAGCGCCGATTGGGGATGTCACATCCTTGTGGCATTGTGGGTTGTGGTGCAGATGAAGGAGATCATTCTTTCAGACCCCATCTACACTACCTGCTTAGAGCCATGGACCATTTGTTCACCCCAGCTGCCCACAACCGACATCACAGGTCAAAACCCAATGGGCCTCTCCACCCAAGGGTTTCTCTGTTCCCCCTACGGCATGGACATCCCAGAGAAACTCAGAATACAATCGTGCTCAACCCAGAGGTGAGGGGAAGGACGACCACTGGTGAATGGAAAACCATTTACCAATCAGAGGCTGTCACTGTAAACAAATTCTTTTCCCTTCCTCCTTCTGCCTCTACCCAGTCAGTCTGTCCTGAGACTTCGTAGCTTGTGCTTTAGAAGGATGTATCTGTTTCCTATTGCTGCTGTAACAAATCACCACCAACTTCATGGCTTAAAACAACAGAAATTTATTATCTCACGATTCTGGAAGCCAAGAGTCTGAAATCAGTATCACTAGGCTCACATCAAGGTGCTGGAGAGGGCTGTGCTCCCTCCAGGGAGTCTGGGGAGAATTCCTTCCTAGCCTCTTTCAGCTCCTGGTGGCTGTGACATTCCATGGCTTGTGACCACATCACTCCTATCTCTGCCTCCTGCGTCACACTGCCCTCTCCTCTTCTATGTGTCAAATCTGTCTTTGCCTCCAATACGGAGACTTGTGATGGGATTTAACACTATTCCAGAAAATCCAGGGTAACCTCACATCTCAGGATCCTTAACGACATGAGCAAAGTCTTTGCCATATACGGTAACAGTCATGGGTTCCAGAGATTAGGATGTGAACATTTCTTTGGGGGCCAGTATGTATCCTCCCAGGGTCCTAGATGACTGAAAAATCAGTTACGCTTCATGCCAGCCTGTGGCTGTATTAGTAACACACCCTCGTATTTGCTCCTTTCATTTCAGCCACACCGTCCTTTCCCCAAACTTCTACAACTCCGGGCTTGAACTCTCCACTAAAGAAGCAGCACGTGGGATCTTCCTCAAGCTCTACTTTCTGGGGAACCCAAAGTAGCCATGTATAAACCACTAAAGATAATAGTGGTAACAGTAATAATAGCCCAGTGTAATGGTGGTTAACAGTAATAATAGCAATACAGTAACAGTTTCTACAGTCTTCAAAGATGTTTTACTTTCTTTAGTAGCATGTAAGCACTCCAATTTGTAAAAATAATCAACACGTCGAATCCCATAATGGCATAAATATATGTATGATCTATGTACAAATGACTTAATAAAACAAAAAAGATGTTTAACTTTCTTCCAGAGTATTATTCAATCATTAAAAAATAGGATTCCACACTGAGGGAACGAAGGCCACTATGCCAGTGGGATGTTCCATTGTGTTTTCTTTTTTTTGCGGTTTTTGGCTGGGGCTGGGTTTGAACCCACCACCTCTGGCATATGGGGCTGGCGCCCTCCGCCTTGAGCCACAGGCGCCGCCCGATGTTCCACTGTGTTTTAAGATGCATTCCTCCTCTACAAAACATTTCCAACATGGTGATAATGTTTCAGTAGCATACTCATGAAATGAACAGAAAAAGAAGAGTGCTCCACAGCAAGGGGAAGAAAAGTCACTGATAAAAGAAAGTTAAATAAATTTAGTTAACGTTTACAAACTCCTTACAGATGAGAAGGACGCGTTATCTATAGCTGTACTAAGTCCTGCTAGGAATATGCCTTTTGAGTGCTGAAACAAATCACATTTCTTTTTTTTTTTTCCTGCAAGTAGCATAAGCATTTATTAAGCAGTAGACTGAGGCTGTGTACTGAACTGTATACAGTTTTCTAAGTGGTTCGCCTGGGCGTATACACGATCATACAGGAAATTATGAAGGGCACACATGTATCACTGCATGTGGCTTTGGCATTGATTACTAGTTGCCTGTTATGAGTATGTTCATGGTGCTCAGTGTCTGAGGCAACCCAAGTGGTTAGTCTCCTGTTCTTGATCTTGGTCCTTTTTGTCTATTGCTGTCCTCACCCTGGTCATCAGCCTGTATTGTCCGGCTCACTATCCCAGAGTGTTTCAGTCTCCCTTAGGTGTTGATAAACAATCGTAGCAAACTGTCTCTCTGCTCCACGACTTGACATTTGCACCTGTAGAGAGTTCAATCGAATTACCATTGCCTTAGCAATTTCTGTTTCTAACAGCTATTTTGGGAAGTGGTGTAGTGAGGTGATGCCTCTTGCTGTCAATGTTTGAATGCCTGTGGATGTACCCATTCAGTTCTCCTTTGGCTGGATGACTTTGATGAGCCTCCATGATTTCTATATAGAAAAAAAGAATGTCTTCTAAGATGTGGCTAAGGCTCACATGTCTGTTCTTCAATCATCGTGCCCTACTTTTCATTACAAATGTGTTCACTTCTCTACTACAAGGATATCTGCTATCCCTACAAATTACATTTCTTAAGACAGCAGTGTGCTGGGCCCCAGGGATAGCTGAGAAGTGGTGCACCTGTCATGGATGAATGGCTGGAGTAGATATCATCACCTCCAAATTTAGTCAGCAGGGCTGTGACTGCCTTTTTGGGGGGGAAACAGGTGGAATAGAGCATAACTTTCTACTATACCTCTCAGAGGTCTTTGCAGGCGACAACTGTGCAATGGAAGACACTGGAAGCTTGGCTTTCTCGTCAGGCAACTTCACAGGCACCTTCGTTTCAGAAAATCTTATGACTCTTAGGTTCACAGATCAATCTGAAGAGACCATGTAGTCAGTAACATTGACTATGAGGAAAATATTGGGCAAACGGCCCTGTTAAAGGGGCAAACATCAAAAACAGAAACTTTCAAGAACTTCACTTCTCTTACCGTGATAAGGCAAATTCAACATTTTGGTGAAAGCTGCTTCCTCCAGGTACATTTGATCATCAGCATCTAAAAAGCACAAGATATCTCATTGAATAAATATGATATGAATTAACAATTGTGTGTACAGCATGGTAAAATAAGTCCACATCTGGCATACCCCCATATAACATGAGCCATTTAGCCAGACAATTTATATTTGATAATTTCTCTGGTATAGATTCCCTTGGACTTTATGTACAATATCTTAACTTACAAGTCTTCCAAACCTAGATCATCTTTTAGCTTCTGGCAAAACCTGCTATCGACATTTTAGTGTTTCTCTTTGTCTTTGCTTGCATCTATGTACACACACACAGACACACGTGCATACACACAACATAAACTTTCTGCAACATTTTATAGAATGACGGCATTGCTCTCCCTCTCCCCACTCACTTGTTCTCTCTTTCTCTACTCCAAGTCTACTCTTTGGGCAGCACAGGGAAAACCTGGAGTAGATTCTATTTACTTTTGAAGGATTCCAGCCACAAAATTCCAGGAACAAAATTATTTGAAGAGAATTCCAACTCATCTTCTTATAACTAACCCTCTCCTTGGAAAAATTCAGCTTTTTCTGGCTCATACTAAACTCTTAAATAATGTTGCATTGCGAATGAATCCACCAATGAACTAAAGGACTGAGCATTTCTGAAACTATGGAGAGACACATAAAGAAGCTGAGGGTCTGCCTCAAAGAATTCCAGCCAGGAGGCTCAGCTCCCAGCTCTCCTACTGCTTACTATTTGACCTTGAACATGTTATCCACATCTCATTTTCTCTCACAGCAAATAGGATAATAATATTTCTTCTAATGTTTTTACAGGTAATATCTGTCCCACAAACACAGTGCCTTGTGGCTTAGAAAACATTTGGATTCACATTCTCTCACTTGATCCTTCAAGCCACCAACTGGTAGCAAAAGGCGCCCATTTTTGGCTCTAGAAATGGAATTTCGTAATGTCAACCATAATGTCTTGATGGAGTTAATGAAGGTACATGCTAAACCAGAAGTTCCACCTATGTCCATATCTTCTTCTTCAGGTAGCAGGCAGAGGAAGAACCAGCCACAGTCAATGAATTGCCACCAAGACAATAAGGATGGATCCTTTTCTCTGACTGATGTCCTAAATTCTTCCTGCTTCATGCCTTCCATACGCTTGCTTTGAACACTCATAAAATTAGCACATCGACAAAGGCTCTGAGCATTCTTTCAAAGGACCGCTGCTATAAAAACACCTACAAATTTATATCTCAGCATGACATAGGTATTTAGTAAATATATGATGAATTGAACAGAGAACATCAGGAATCAGCAAACTCTTGTCAAGAGCCAGATAGTAAATAGTTTAGGTCTCGTGGGCCATACGGTCTCTGTCACAACTACCAGTGTCACAGTGCAAAAACTGCTGGAGATCATACATAATTGTCTGCACTCCAATAAAACTTTATTTACAGAAACAGGTGACAGGTCAGATTTAACCTGGCTGGGGCTTGTTGGCCGACCCTCAGACTGCATCCACTATGAGGACCGTCTTGTCAAAGGCATCATTCCAGCACTTCCTTTCAGAGGCAGGGTCCTGATAACTCTCACTTAACACACATATTCAGGCACTTTGTCTCTCTTCCTCCGCTGTCCTTTGATAAACACCGAGCGACAGAGGGGACATGGAGCATTTTCTCTTCAATTGCAGTTATTCTGAAAGACAAAGCAGGGCAGACGTTAAAACCAGACGTGGGGTCTTTGTACCATACTCAGCATATCAAGTGCCCCTCTTCAAATTGTACTGAGCTTGCTGTACACCTTAATAAAGAAAACAGAACTATTCTTTCACTTAGCAGCCTTTTAGTAAGGGTATGGGGGCCAGGTTTACGAAAGGCCCTTATAAAATGCTGGCTGAAAGGAAATAATGCTCCTTGGCACCACGGAATCTTTTTCATGTGAAGCTACATGATCACTTTTCATTTTGTTTCTCAAGCACTCCATGGCACCCATCCATGTATTAGGCTAATAACTGCATGAATCTAGTTAAAAGGAACCAAGCAATTATTTTAATTAGAAGAGAACAAAAATAACACTCCTGGCTTCTGTTTTAAGGGGCAAGAAGGAAGTAGTCAGGGTTCAAAAAGATCCCACAAAATATTTTCGTGAAAGGAAAAATAATTAAGGCCAAATTTAGAATGTACTTGCAATACATGGGCCAAATAAAATGAATGGCATCACTGTACAACTGGGACCCATTCATATAGAAGAGCCCCCAGAAAGTCCATTTTCACGTGACACCATTTTGAGGGTGTAGCCAATTTTACAATGTGAAAGTGAATGTCTAGTGGGGACTTTAATGATCCTTGTGAATCTCTCACACAATTTCCTAAAGAGTGTCTGTGCAAACTCTTTTATTAAGAAGAGAAAGGGGAAGGATTTTGGTCAATTTGCCTTTTAAGCAGGATTTTTTTTTTCATTTAAATTCTTAAATTGCTCGAATTTGTTTCTCTGGGAAAAAAAAAATCTATCTTCACAGGAAAATCCTTGTTGCTAATCCATACTATAAAAAGAGAATTCCACCATAAGAGGATTTTAATCAGCCGAATTGAACTCAGTTATACAGGAAGAGATTGTATCTACAGATTTCCCTGAGCCCTTGCTTCCTGCCTCCCCTCTGGTCATGGCATTTTGGCCTTTTATTCCATCTCAGGCTTCCAAAAAGAAGTGAAATAAAATTCAAAATGGTCAACCACCGTCATTTTCTCTATTTGGATCTATAATTGTCTATCGAGCACCTGTTACCTACCAGCACAAAGAAAGTGATGAGCGTACAAAGATGAGTAAGATATAGACCCTGCCTGCAAAGAATTCACAGACTAATCAGACAGAGTCATGGACAGAAAGGACTGCCCATGTCCAAGCAGCCACAGCTGGGTGGGGACAAGGTTATCCAGCTTCAGTGAATTGTTAAAGCACGGATTATCCAGGATAATCCATGAATATGGATTCCATATTCAGAAGAATATGGATGATCTATTCCAGGGGAAAAGGTAAGCACAGGCAAAAGTAGGGGCACAAAGGACCCCAGAGTACACACAGTTATATCTACCAAGCAGACAGAGCTGTGGGAGTATAAAACCAGATTACAGTGAGACAAAAAAGCAGACTGGAGAGGTGAGAGCGAGCTAGGTGCTGTGGTCTGAATGCTGAAGTCCCTCCACTACTCTTCTGTTAGAACCAAATACTCAATGCAATTGTACTAGAAGTCAGGGGTCTGGGGAAATGATTCAATCCTGAGGGCTACACCCTCACAAACGTTCCCTCTGTCGCTTGTAAAAGAGGCCTGAGCAAGCTCCCTTGCGTCTTCCATCAAGTGAGGATACAGCAACAAAGCAGCATCTTTGGACCTCCCAGTAGACACTTAATCTGCCAGCATCAGGTTCTCAGACTCCCCAGCCTCCAGAACTTTATTCCTATTGTTCATAAGTTATCCAGTTTAAGGTATTTTGTTAAGCGACCTCAATGCACTAAGAAGCCAGATCATGAAAGAACTTAGGCCACAACGGCGACCTGGATCAGGTCGTATTGCAGAGCAATGCAGAGCCAGCACATGACTTGCAGTAAAAGACTAACCTGGTCATCTGTTCATTTCACAGCAAGCACTTGCGTGACTGAGAAGAAGGAATGGCGACCAGGTATCCCACAAGTGGCATAGCCCCAGCAAGAGGTGGCAAGGCCTTGAACTGGGACAACACTGTAAGCAGGAAAAGTGACACAGGGTAAGGAAAAAAGACATATTAAAGAGAATTTAAGAAGACCAAAAATCACATTATAACAAAGACATCTGTACCAAAATGTTCATTGCAGCCCAATTAATAATTGCTAAGTCATGGAAGAAGCCCAAGTGCCCATAGACCCACAAATGGATTAATAAATTGTGGTACATGTATACCATAGAATACTATGCAGCCTTAAAGAAAGATAGAGACTTTACCTCTTTCATGTTTACATGGATGGAGCTGGAACATATTCTTCTTAGCAAAGTATCTCAAGAATGGAATAAAAATATCCAATGTACTCAGCTTCTATGAAGCTAATTTATAGCTTTCATATGAAGGCTATAACCCAATTATAGCATAAGAATATGAGGAAAGTGTCGAGGGAGGGGAGGGGAGGTGGGAGGATGGATGGAGGGAGGGTAAATGGTGAGGCCACACCTATGGCACATCTTAGATGGGTTCAGGCAAAACTTACTAAATGCAGAATACAAATGTCTTCATATACTAACTAAGAAAATGACATGATGGCTATGTCAAACAGTTTGATGAAAATGTTTCAGATTGTATATGGAACCAGCACATTGTACCCCTTGATTGCACTAATGTACTCAGCTATGATTCAACAATAAAAAAAATAAAATAAATAAAAACAAAGAAGGAATGAAAGAAAAGCAAAAAAAAAAAATGTTCAATTTTCCCTTTCAAATAAATTAACTTTAAATAAATTGCAACAATTATTAGGTTACATTTATTGACTTAGACCTAATTTATAAATTACTAATTATCAATTGTCTCATTCATTCAGCATATTAAAAAGTGACCCTCAACTCAATTCCAAAAGAACGTCGTCTCCACGAGTTAAAACTCAATTATCTCTCTTTTTAAATATTATAAAAACACTTTGCTTCAGATATGATTTATCTTTTCCCATTGATGTACCAATAAATAACACACCCATAAACAGTACAGGCATTTTCTTCCAAAACCCTCAAAGTTGTTTAATTTTAAAATGGGTCTTTTTACCAGCCACACCTAAAAAAAGTCCATATACGCAAAAGTAGAATAACTTGCTAATGTAATTAGAAAGCAAGACATCGTTTCTTATAGATATGAGGACAAAACATACACAATATACATTTATCAGCATCTGCTGACCAAATAGATAATTTAATTGCTCCTTCAAAAACTATGCACAGACTTTATTGGACAATTACTTTATCAAAACATCTCTCATCATTTCTTACAATTTATTTACCCCATCTGCTAGAATTAAGTAATTTTAACTCCCCTCAGCCTTTATCATAGGCTTTAAATGCCTTTACTGATGGCTCTAAAAAAACCAAAAACCAAAAACAAACAAAAACTGGTTTAGCAGAAATTACCTGGCTTGAACAAACTCAATGGAAGTACAAAACTTCCTCAGGACACAAAATCACTCAACAAACCGAATTAGAAGTAATCATGCTAGCTTTTCAAACTTTTTATAACCAAACATTTAACATCATCATTGACCCTGAGAATGCAGTATTTATAACCCACCATTTACCTAACTCCCATGTCTAAAAATCTAATAATAAGCCTTTGCTTTATTTTTAGAATTACAAACTCTTCTTCACAATTATATTTTACCCTTACTTTATCACCAATATCAAAGCTCATGCTAAATTACTAGGCCCTCTGGCCTTAGGTAATGAACAAGTTGATACACTGGTTTCTCAAAGAGAAATATTTACAGTATCAGTTCCACAAGCCTCAGCTTATCGTGCTTTTTATCATCAAAATGCTCAAATATTAGCATATCAATTTCAAGTTACCTATTAAACTTGCTAAACAAATAGTATGAGCTTGCTCCAATTATCAAGCTGTCCAAGGACTTTACTTTAGAAAACTCTCCAAACCCTGAGGTTTGCACAGTAGTGAACCCTGGCAAACACTTGTTATGTATTATCCATCATTTAAAACACTTAAATTGACCCATGTCACTATTGATCCCCATAGCGGGTATATCCATGCTGTATCATTAAATGGAGAAAAAACCCAACATGCCATTTCTCATTTACTAGAATGTTTTGCTTATATGTTTTGCTCATATTGAAGTCCACATGAAACTAAAAACAGACAATGGCCTGTGTTATACCAGTAATACTTTTCAAAAATTCCTTCTTATTTGGCAAATTCCACATATTACTGGACTACTTAACAATTCCTCAGGATAAGCCATTTTCAAATAAAGATTATATTAAAAACCAAAGAGGGGGATATGACCGCCATATTGCTCACATCAGAGATGTTATCAATAAAAGCCTTTGTATTTATTAATCATTTCAATCCGAAACTTGATAATTTTTTGGCATTTCAACAACTATTTCAAAATGCCTCCAAGCCAACATGGCCAAAGAATCAACAAGATTTTCTGTGATCCTTAGACTTGTTATCCTCTCCCCTATGTTAAAGCCAGGTAAGATCCTTCCTACCGAATTAAGGCTAAGGATCACAGATGGCTTTATTACCCCAATGTCTCTTTATTGATAAAACTACTATGTGTTTTTCCCTCCATTCATTCCAACCTTGTGCTATGGTCATGCCACAAAAAATAAGTAAGTGAGGTGATGGTTATGTTAATTAGTTTGATTTAAGCATTCCACATTGTATATCAAATCATCATATTATACCCTATAAATGTATATAGTTATGATTTAATAAAAATTAAGAAAAAATATGTTAAACAGTTTGATGAAAATACTTCAAATTATATATGAAATCAGCACTGTACCCCATGATTGCATTACCATACACAGCTATGATTTAATAAAAAACAGTTAAGAAAAATAATCTACCTATCAGGTACAATGTAGACTATTCCAGTGGTGGGTAAACTAAAAGCCCTGACTTGACTTCAGCATTATATAATTCATACATGTAACAAAAAACACTTCTGTCCTCTAAATCTATTGAAATAATAAGAAAGAAAGAACTCAAAAAAAAAAAAAAACAATGTTAAAAAACAAAAAGGGGGAATTGTAGGGAAAATTGTTTCCTAAGTTTGAGCATAGGCTTGCTTTCTGCTTGAGAGACCTAAAAAGTCTCGAGAATGGCACGTGAGTTGTGTATGTGCAGGGAAGCAGAAAAATGACCTCCAAGAGAGAATGTATATGTGATGTATGGCAATAAAGGTTCTCTGGATTCCCAAGGTCTCTTTTATGCTTTATGCTTTATGAGGTACAGTTTGTGCCCAAGGTCTGCGGTTTTGCAAAAACAAGTTAAAGACATTTTATCTGATCTTCTCCATGTCCTCCCTATGAGTGCTAATGTCTGATAGTCAGCTTTTATCTACTTCTTCCTGTTTTATGAAAATAAATATAGACCTGAGGTTTTCTAGGGAGTACTCCTCCTTGCGGTCCTCAGTCCTCTGGCACAGACTCTATATCAAGCCTCTTCATTCCTTGCACCAAAAACACCTTCACCATACAATATCAAAAATGAGAAAAATATTTTATCTTCGCCATTGATTGTTTAGTCCACTGCTTCCTAGGCCCTTAGATTTTACAGAACTATGAATTTATATGTTAATTATTTCTAAAAAAAGAAGGGCCAACATCATTAGGTTGTCCTTTCTCTTAAAATGGATTAACAAACTGTGGTATATGTATACTATAGAATACTATTCAGCCATTAAAAAAAGAGGAGACTTTACAGCCTTTGTATTAACCTGCATGGAAGTGGAACACATTATTCTTAGTAAAGCATCACAAGAATGGAGAAGCATGAATCCCATGTACTCTATTTTGATATGAGGACAATTAATGACACGGTGGGGGTGAGGGAAGGGGACAGTAGAGAGAGAAAGAATGAAGGAAGGGTGGGGAAAGGAAGAGCAGAGAGAGGGAAGGAGCGAGGGGGGTGGGGTCTTGGTGTGTGCCACACTTTTTGGGGGCAAAACACGATTTTAAGAGGGACTTTACCCAAAAAATGCAATCAGTGTAACATGGTTTCTTGTACCCTCAATGAATCCCCAACAATAAAAAAAGACAGTTCACTTTATTACTACACTTTATAACTTGCATGTAAGCTATGTATGTATTCTGTGCATCAAATATTTTATAATGAAATAAATACCATTATAGATTAAAAACCAAAACCCAAATAAGTACCCTAAAAAACTTAGTTGCTATCAGTATCATTTCACAAAAGAAAGGGCATTTTAACATTCAAAGAATAGGAAAGACATAGCTCAGGACAAAAAATAAAAGTAAAATTGAATAATTTTAACTTTATGTCAAACAGATGACATTAACCTTGATCTTCTGATTTCATGTCCAATCATTGACAATTTTTTTATTTTTCATGTAGCAGACCATATACTTTATGAGTCCACCCTGGAATATAAAAAATAAGGCCTGTGTTAGTCAAAAATCACATGTCTGGTTTCTAATTTCCATTCTTCCTTCTGAAATTGCTTCATCTGAAATGTTTTAGAAAGTACAGAGACTGGAAACTTAAATCTCAGCAAGTATGGTGATATGGAGATATGTTGTAATTTATCCACAAAGGATATGATAATTATAAAATATCTATAAGTCAGTATTTCTATTATATTTATTTTTCCTTCTTAGGAATGTGACAACTCACTTTGTTCATTATCTATAATCACATACACTCAAACTGACATTAAAGGTCAGGAAAAGTTAATCACACACCTGAAAGTAAGCATCAAATTTCATATAAGTACAAATATCTGTTATCCATACACTATGAATGGCAAATTTACAAAATGCACAACATCCTTTCTTTTACAGACAATTACTGATTCCATGCTAACTTTTTATTCCATACTGAATTTTAATTCCATACTGAATAAGGTGATTCATTTAACCAAGAACTTGCAGGGCTTTCCTTGTATTGAAGAAATCTGTGTTTGAACTCAATCATTGCCTCTTTTTTTCATCCCCCTTGAAAGAGAGGGAAAAAAAAGGCAACCACCATATGTCTATGTTTCTGGGATTTTGTGAACCATCTTAGAAGCTCATGACTCTTAATTTTTTTGTCACATGAAAGGAAAATAACCAAGTAGCTTTAGAAATCAAAATACAGCCTGTACACATCCCAAAAGGTCATTGTTTTTTTTTTTTTTTAATTTGTTTTAGGCTGCCCTTGATAGTAAGCCAGGAAATCCATTAAGGATCCAGTTAAATCATCTAAAAACTTTCCTTCTCTTTTTCCTTATTAACAACTTGAGCCTACCAAGATTCTTCCTTTATTCAGTACACAGATGCAACACGTATTTCCATGTAGAATGCACTCCCACGTATTATCAGGAAAAATGAATCTTTCATTTCAACTTTTTAATTCAAATTTTTACTTGTTTATGTTTAGGAACTTGTTTTTTATACTATAAATACCTTTTGGCACTTCTTTTTTAACATATTATGGTACAAGAAATTTTATGTAAAATAAAGGAGGGCTAAAGTATCTCTTGGCCATTCTATTGCCATGTTCCTGAGCATATTTAATAATTGCTAGCTTAAAGCTCGCAGTATATGAAAACTGTTTCAACATTCACTAGATTGCTAGCGCCTGCCTAAAGCATATAAAGAGACATTTTTTTTGCTTTTCATTGACCAATAATGATTTCACTGCAAGTTCAACAAAACTAATTATTCTAAGGTCCTTTTTGCATACAGATATAATTATTGCTATCTACAGTTACACTTTTAATGCATAAATAAAGGAACTAAAAAATCTTACATAGATATAGAATTAGTACTATCCATGTATAATGTGCATCCTTATTTTACCATCAAAAATTTCAGCAACAAATGAGCATTATCCATGACAAAATATGGTATATTAAAGAAATTGATGATTATCCTTCATGATATCAAGGGCTAGATAACACCCCATAATAATTCCTAGTTTTCTTAAATAGCATTATTCAAGAATTTATCTAAACCTAAGTAGAATACATTTACTTTCTAACTGTTCCTGCAACTAAGGGTAATTAACAATATACATTTTCTAGTCCATGTCAAGGAAGAAGTACTCCATTTGAGTTGCTTCAAATTTATATATATTTTTAAAGCTTCATAAAACTTATTATAGTCATAGTAATATTTAATATGTAGTTCTTTTTAATTATTTAGTTTCCAGACACTGCTTTTAGTACTTTATATTTTTTGTCTTTAATCCTCACAATGATTATGATAATACTGTGGGGAGATTTACTGTGTAACTACAAGTGTTTTACATGAATTTTATTTAATGCTCTTATAAATACTCTGAAGTTGCTGTTAATGTTAGAATATTAAATTTATATGTCAATTATATAATAATAATGAGAAGGGACACTAAGAAAGGGACTTCAGAGGAAATAAGGGGAAATCTTGTCTTGCTGAACAAGAAAGTCTGGAGGGCCCATAGGATGATTCACCAATGAATAATTCTCACCAAAAATGGGAAAATAATGTGGGCATGAGGTAACCCAGAAAATCAATGACCAATAGTAGGGGATAGTAGTCAATAACCAATAGAAAAGGGCAATAATGAGTGGTGGTGCACTGAGCCCAATGAAAGATTTACAACTTATTCATATTAAGAGGAAGAAGTAGTTATACCTCACACTATCCTCGTGTGCATGTCTCTCACCCCTTCTCCTTTATGAGAGGGACCCTCTTCCAAACTTCTTTGGAAATGCTCTGAATTATCCTTCTCTAAAAAAATAAAATTTCTGTTTGTTCCCCTGAAATATGTACAAGTTACTTTTATTTTCTATTCATGTTGCCTGTGCAAATCCACTTTTATTTTCCAGTTCTTTCCATTTTTTGCTTTCAAATTCTTACCATACCTTGGTTGAACTCTGTAGCTCAGCTGAGTAATCAAACCAGGTCAATAGGGTTTGGGGGAGAAGGGATGCCTGACCCCCAAGACTCAATTTCTTAAAAATCAAACTAGGTTTTGTAGGGTGTACTTCTCTCATTCTTTGGAACCTATGATCCAAACGTAAATGTACCTATATTCATTTCAGCCTCTATTAATCTCTCCTGCTTTTATTCTTTAAGAGTAACGTTATGAAATATTATGGTTTCTTATGCCATTGGTGATATCAATTTGATGGCAAGGCAAGGGTCTCATGCCTTTGATGGGTTTCTAAGCCTGGCTTAGGTGATCTTACAGGCATATAAAATGGCAATTCCTTTGTCTGGGAACTAAAATTCTATGATTCTAAGGTGTAACAAGAACATAATTTCAAGTGACATGATTACACAGATAACTTACTCTGTGGTCTTGCTGAAGTTCATTAATGCTATGTTTTCTTTTTAACATATTACAGGAACAGTGATAAGTGCATTGCTTTTGTTATCACATTTAATATCCATGATAATCCATAAGATAGATTCCGTTATTGTTCTTTTTCTATAGATAAAGAAAATTGAGGCTCAAGGTAATATCAGGAAGTATATCAGTATAGGAGAAATCATTAAAATAAAAATGCCACAACCCAAGCTCAAGTCTTATCTTCTACTTACTATTTGAAATTAGACAAGTTATAATCCCACTTTAACTTTCATATTTGTAAAATGAGCCAAAATGTATTTTTATTCTTTACAGTGCTAAAATTATAACTAATTGTTTATTGTCACTGAAATCTGAGTAAATGAAATAATTTATATGGTATTTTTATAAATTACTCTAAATTAGTGTATAAAAACTATTTCTGCAAAAGTTCAATAAAATTCTCTATTTTTAGAAATGAATATGTATATAGTCTCTGTTAAGAGGGTTATGAAGTACAAAACTCAGATATTATTTATACTTAATAGATTGCAGCTATGTTTACTATTTACAATTCATTCACCAATATGAAATGGACTGAAAGAAGCCCCAGATTTAAATGCACACATTGCTCTAGAGCAATGATTTCTAACTATTTTGTTATAGAGAAAAAGGGCTACTCAAAACCATTCACTACCTACAGTAACATCCTCTTTCCAGGTAATTATTTAATGATAAAACATATATTTTTTTCAAGAAATAATAATGATAACTGCAACTACATAAACCCCTCCCATGTCCTAGAATTATAATTACTATTATACAAAAAATACCAATATTTTATGACAGTAATCTGCTAGATTAATGTTTTTAAAACTTAAGAGTATATAGGAATACCTTGGGGATCTTCTTAAAAGTCAGTTATGCATTTGGTAGGTAGATCTGGTAGGTGGGGCCTGATGTTCTGCATTTAAAACAAGCTCCCAGATGGTATTTATGCTGCTGTTCTGCTGACCACATATACAGTTTCATGGAGCTAACTTGGGCCTTGCGATCAACATTGAAAAACTACTTCACTAAAGTAAAATCTTGGTCTTTGCCAAAATGAGAATAGAGGAAATTACTTTCATTCTCCCTCTACCTAATGTTTCAACAACACTCTGATACCTGCAAGTATTTGAAGTACATGTATGCTGATCAAAAATCCCATCTCAATGTATCAATTTTGGGTCATGTCAGTCTATCCCCATGCACATCTCCCCATTTTTTGAATTGATGCAGGGTAATGCCAACATTTGACAATACCCATAGCAGACAAAAGTATTCCTATTTTAATGTTTTGTGAAAAAGGTGAATTTTTAAGTGACTTTAGAGATTTGCTTAATTCTCTCCATGTAAGGCATCAAGGCACCCATGGTTTTTTAAAAAATGATTTAAATTAGTTCTCTATGAAAATATCTTGCTCTTCCTTTTAATATATTACATTGTCTACATGTGTTGCATTAAATTAATCCACTTAAATACTAATAAAATAAATGTAAAATAGAAACTTCATGTGTTTATCTATAGTAAGCACTAGTTTTAGGCACAATTAATTTGTGTTATAGTTCACTAGCAATACATCATTTAATTTTTCTAAGGAAATATGCCCTCAACTTTAAAAATAATGTTCAAAGTACAACATTTGTTAGAAGTGACTGTAAAAACAAAGATTTTACTTATTTACCTAGGTTTTATGCAGATTGTCTGACAGTAAGGAGATCCATAACCTTAAGTCTGCAAATAACACCATTTATTTCAGGTCAAAATTTTGCTCTAAATTGTAAAGTAAATCCTTACACACGTTACTAGAAAAAATTAAGATGTTTAATTCGTTATTATGCTTTTTTAAACTTATAGAACACTGAACTGAACCTATCATGTCAGAGGTCTCCTATTTGGTTCAATAACCCTGGAAAATATGAATAGTGAAAAAATTAACATTTTTGAAACACAGTGAGTGAAAAAGACTAAAGAAAAGAAAAATACATACAGACAACTGGTAACAAAGGCATATATGGTACCGGAAAAGATAGAAACCATGGGGAATAATTTCCGATATTATTCAGGCCAGGATAATTTTATACAGCACAAATCTTTATTATCTGTGTATATATTTTACAGTTACACAGTTCCCTATTCTTGCAAACATGATCATACATGAAGGATACTATGTTTAGTATTCTTTGTTAAAGAGCAGTCAGGATCCTTTTCATTTTGTTGCTGAAAAGCTTTTAACTTAAAGTTTACTTGTGGAGATACATATGTTTGGAGATACTCACTGCTCCTTATTTAAAATCATAGTAGATGATTGTTTTTACATAGCTTTGTGAGTAAATAAATAAAATTATACTAATATGAAGTTGATGAACAGTCCACATCTATCTTTTCCATATAGATTAATAATATTTGAAAATTAACTAATAGAATCACTGATCCCTATATATGTTTCAAAAGGTAAAACACAAAAAGTAAAATATTTCCAACCCGACACAGGTAGATTGTGCTACCTTTACTAAGGAAACAATTTGTTCATTCATGAAAGTTAAGGAAAGTGGGAAGAATGATGCATTTTGTTTCTGCTTTAAAAAAATTATTTGAAAGCTATTGAAGAAAAGAATATAGTCAAGATATCAGAAAGCAGTACTCTTCACAATGATCACTTCAAATCTAACTTGGCTTATAAATATATAGAAAATTCTATGACTCTATTTAAATATTCACATAATAATGAGCCTATAAAACAAACAAATATTCCACAGGCATCACTTGCACTCTAAAACCCATTTTCAGTACTTTTCACAATAAAATAACATAATATGTTATCCTAATTAAGTATATTATAGATATATTACAGATATGTTCACTAAACATATTTCTTATATATTACAGAAAAATTCTGAATAGGATTCACAAGGAAAAGAGTTCTTAAAGAGAATAAGAATAGGTTTCAACTCTGCAGCTTCACTTGAGTATTTTTAGAGAAGCTTAGATCCACAATAATATTATATGATGAGGATATCTATAAGGTGAGGACATTTTTGTACTTTGAATGTGTACTTGCCATGATTCCAAAGTATATCTTTTTATTTATTTATTTATTTTTTAAT
The DNA here is from genome assembly GCA_963574655.1 of Perodicticus potto. Taxonomy (NCBI): domain Eukaryota; kingdom Metazoa; phylum Chordata; class Mammalia; order Primates; family Lorisidae; genus Perodicticus; species Perodicticus potto. The sequence continues at coordinate 1 of CAUYRH010051210.1, read as the reverse complement.
A
>CAUYRH010051207.1:0-22350 GCA_963574655.1 Perodicticus potto | reverse complement strand
AGAGTGCCGTGGCGTCACACAGCTCACAGCAACCTCCAACTCCTGGGCTTAGGCGATTCTCTTGCCTCAGCCTCCCGAGGCTGGGACTACAGGCGCCTGCCACAATGCCCAGCTATTTTTCTGTTTTGCAGTTCGGCCAAGGCTGGGTTTGAACCCACCACCTTCGGTATATGGGGCGGGCGCCCTACTCGATGAGCCACAGGTGCCGCCCGATGGCCCCCATCTTGATGTGGAAGAGGTTGGCCGAAGTACAGACCCCATCAAATGGCCACGTTGCAGCTCTGCCAACAGCTGCTATGGATAATCCCCTGATCATCAGGAGAGCCTAGGCGTGGATGTAAAATCTGCCAATCTTTAAATGCTGGCAACCATTTTTGTTTTAATAGCAGCATGGCCAAACAAAGCACATCTCCAGCCAGGCCTAGGCCTCTGGGCTGCCAGGTATGACCTATGGATGCCAGTGGGGAGCATGGATTCTGGTCAAGGCTCCACTTCCACCTGCAGCTGTGTGACCTTGGGCAGGTACCTAAACCTCTCTGATTATGGTGGCGCCTGTGGCTCAAAGGAGTAGGGCGCCAGCCCCATAAGCTGGAGGTGGTGGGTTCAAACCCAGCCCTGGCCAAAAAACTGCAAAAAAAACACCTCTCTGAGCCTAAGTGTTGTCTAGCACACAGCAAGTGCTCAACTGGTGTCAGCTATTGTTGTTAGCAACATCCCCCCTATAACCAGTTGAATAGTGGCTCCCCCAAAAATATGTTCACTCAGAAACCAGGGATGTAACCTTTTAAGAAAAAGGGTCTTGGTTTGGCGCCTGTGGCTTAACAGGCTAAGGCACCAGCCATGTACACCTGAGCTGGAGGGTTCGAATCCAGCCCGGCCAAACAACAATGATGGCTGCAACCAAAAAATGGCCGGGCGTTGTGGGGGGCGCCTGTAGTCCCAGCTACTTGGGAGACGGAGGCAGGAGACTCGCTTGAGCCCAGGAATTGGAGGTTGCTGTGAGCCTTGATGCCATGGCACTCTCTCCAGGGTGACAGCTTGAGGCTCTGTCTCAAAAAAAAAAGTCACCATATGGAAGGGAAAATGGGAAATTTTCCAACTATTTACATAGCATATAATTATACTATTATAATTTACATAGCATATAATTATACTATTATAATTAAAGATAATTTAAATTATATGATGGGATAGGCTTAGGTTATATCCAAATATTACACCATTTCATATAAGAGACTTAAGCATCCCTAGATTTTTGTGTCTGTGGGATTCCTGAAACCAATCCCCTACAGTAACAAGGGACACTATATGTGTGTACATATATATATGTATGTATGTATATGCCCCCTTATACATATATACACCTACACATACCCCCAAATATACATGACACCTCCCAGAGTATCTCAGGAAACCTTCCCTCATGTCACTTAAAGAGGTGGTGGGATTATAAACTTAATAAAATAGGAATATAATTGCAATGGCAGACTGATCTTTGATAGAGAATTGGACTCATTACATCAGACTTATCCTTCCAAAATTTGCTTTTAATACTAAATACTGAAGGTGTTGAGGTATGGTTTCATTTTTGCTTTTTCACTAAATTGTCTGGATTTGTGAGGTCTCAACTTGGGTAGACAGTCTCAACAAAAAGTTCACTTAAGAAAATATGAGGCCTGGGCGACACCTGTGGCTCAAAGGAGTAGGGCACTGGCCTCATATGCCGGAGATGGCAAGTTCAAACCCAGCCCCCGCCAAAAACACACACACACACCCAAAAAAAAGATAAGAAAAAGAAAATGTGAGGCCTACAATATTCTGTTAGCACAAATCTCCAAGCTACTTTATTTACACCAGAGCTAAAAGGAGACAATTACGGCCTCAGTATCACAATAAACTGCCTATGGAGATAGGGGACAACAAAAAGGGTCACATTGACTCAGTCCAATCAAAAAACTATTAATATATATGCTAAGGCTAAACACTGTTGTAATTCATCTTAAATTCATAATAACACATGAAATATGTGAAGTTACTGGCCCCATTTTTATAGGTGACGAATCATGGCACAGAGTTTGGTAATTTCCTAAGTTACACAGCTGGTAAGTTGAAGGCGTGGGACCAAAGTCTCACTTTCTAGCCACTTGGTCATTCTGCCTGTCAGCAATAAACAAATTAAGTTGTACTAAAGTCTTACAAATAAAACTAAAGTGAGGGGACTAGAGAGAGCCATGAGGTAAATAGAAGAGACGTATTATTTTATATAAAGGCCAAGAAAAGCCACTTTCAAGAGGTGACATTTCATTTGAGCCCTGGAATCTCTTTGGAAAGAATATCCCAATTATAGCAAACAGGGAATGCAAAGGTCCTGAGGTGGGCACATGTCAGTGTAATGGAACAGGGAGGGCTGGGGGACTGGAAAAAACCAGACAGTTCATGCTTGTCCAGAATGAGAATTCTCAGCTCCAGCTGGTTGTTGCTGTAGACCACTACCTCAGTCCATTTTGTGCTACAACAAAATATCTGAGACTGGGTAATTAATAATGAACAGAAATGCATTGGCTCATGGTTCTAGAGGCTGGGAAGTCCAGTATTAAAGTTCGGGCTTTTGACAAGGGCCTTATTACTGCATCACCCAATGGCACAAAGAGAGAGAGGGTGACAGAGAGCAGGAGGAGAGTGCAATCTTCACTTTATAGCAGGACCAGTCCCACCCACGAGGCTAGAGCCCTCGTGACCTAATAAGGTCTTAAAGTTCCCACTTCTTGGTACTGTTACAATGGCAATTAAGTAATTTTAACTTAAGTTTCTGAGGGGCAAGTGTTCAAACTGTATCAACCAGTGTGGCCATACCTTCCAATTTTTCAAAAGAACCTCAAACTTTTTCATGTATAATTTCTTCGTTTTTAAATGTTGACATCTAACTAAAATAAATGTAAACATTATATGGGCCAACCAAATAATACATGCAGACTGGATATGACCCACGGGCCACAAATTTTCTACTTTCTAACCCCCTTGTTTTGCATTCATGAAAACACAGACGAGAAAGGGGAAGCAATTTGCCCACAGCCACCCTGGTGGTGGCCACGCTGATCCTGGTGAAGAATCCAAACTCTGGAGGCAGATTGCCTGGACCCCAATATGGGCTCACCTGGTGACTGGCCATGGGACCCTGGACAATTGCTTAACATCTCCAAGTCTCAGGTTCTCGTCTTTGAAATAAGAATAACAAGAGTACCTCCTTTAAGAGGTCATCTGTGTAAGCATCTAGAACAGTGGTTCTCATCTCAACCTTCCTAATGCCGCGATGTATTTTCATTGTTTAAAGGGGTCGCGACCCACCGTATGATCTAGAACATACGGTGTCCAGATGTTCAATAATGCAAGTAGTTGATACTATTTGCCATGATCATTATTCCCGTGAATCCATTCTTTGTCCTTGTCTACCACCTGGATTATATCAAATGCAAGCATGTCCTTCATATCAATCAGGTGAACCAAGTGTTTGGTATAAATAAAGGTTTTATAGGACTTTATTTAGGTCCCACTGTGGTTCCTAATATTATAAAACTGATAAGCAGGGCTGATAAAAGGGCTGCTTTTTCCTGGAAGTGTTTCTTTGGATTTATATTTCAAACTAGTTGAATTCTCTGAGCTCTTGCAAGGAGCAGAGGTAAATCAAAGAAGCAATTTATTCCTCAAAGCCAGATGTGACCTTGCATCCCATCAGCCAGCCCATTCTCCTGGAGGGCTGTGATGAGAAGCTGTGACACTCCTGAATGTGCCTGAGGATTTATTTGTGCCTAATCATTAGTAAGGGGATGCTGAGTCTGATACAACTGATGCTTCAGAGGAGGAGAGGGAAAGGGGAGACCGCTTATGAATCTTCCCACCTTAAGGAAATTGTGTTTTCCACCTAGTATTAGGGAGACATAAATTAAGGTGATGAAATGCCAGGGAACAAATGGGATCTAAACCATTTTAAGAGAAGCTTACGAATTTCTCTTGTGTTTGGTTTTGTCTCGAGATGGAAGAGTGACCTCATGTTTCTAACCTCAGCAGATCAGAATTTATAGGGAATTTTAGGGAAGGATAAGCTAATCTTGTGTTTCTCAAGGCATGACCCGGGGATCAGCGACCTTGGCTTTAGCTGGGAACTTGTTAGAAATGGAAATTTTCAGGTCCCACCCCAGGCCTACTCGGTCAGAAACTCTGGGAATGGGGCCCAGCAGTCTCTGTTTTAACAAACTCTACAAGAGATTCTGGTGCATGCTCAAGTTTTAGATCCACTAATGGAACTCATGAGGCCCATTGCATATTGACATCATCTCAGGATCGGTTTTTAAGAAACACACCACAGCCTGGATCCCGTCTCTGCAGCATCCTCCTCAGATGTGCTGGAGAGGAACTGGAACAGTGTTCCCGACCTCCTCACTACTGACACTTTAAGCTAGAAGCCTCTTTGTTGTAGGGTGTCCTCTGCATTGTAGGACGTCCAGCAGCGTCCCTGGTTTCTACCCCTCACACCAGTAGCACCCGTTGTGACAATCAAAAGTATGTGCAGATATTGCCAAATAGCTCCCTGTGAGGAAGAATATATCTTCCACCCTTGCCACCCCTCTCGAGAGCCCCCGAGCTAGAGCATCAGTATTTTATAAGCACCCCAGGGGCTTCTAACATGCAGTCAGAATGGGGAACCACTGATCCCATCCAACCCTATCCTTTTCCTAGTTAGGGGAAACTGGAGAGAGTGTGCTGTTGTGGTTCTGTAGACAAATGCACTTGCTACAGAGAAAAGTAGACACACGTTCCAGGCCTGTGTTTTGTCCCTGACTGGAGTTGATGCCAAGCAGAGCAGACAGTCTCGGGAAGGTGACTGTATTTTCAGGAGAACTAGTTGGCCACCTCATCAAATGCATCACATTGCAAACTCAAAACCCAATGGGGGCCAAGAAGAAAAACAAAAATACATGAGTGGGACTGTTGTTGCAAGCTACAGATGATTGTAGGCAACAATAATTGACTCTTTTCTACATAGCCTCTCAAAAGGGATCCCAGTTGGAAGAAGGGAGGTGTTTGCTTCTCTTGCCTTTCAGAGATCTTCCTCCTGTGCTGAAATGTCCTCTCTCCAAGATTTGTGATAGCAATAAGCTTTTGGTTATTACTGCCTTATGCTTCTAACTTTGTCATGTATGTTTCTCTTAGTTAAGCCTTGATAGATACTGTTTCTTATATGCTTCCTTTGAGCCAGACTGTGACCATACTCAATCCTTGTGCAGTCTTGAAAATGCTCCAAAGGGTGGGTATCATTTTCCCCATTTTATAGACACATAAGTGAGGCTCAGAGAGGTGAAGTAAAGGGCCCACAGTCATGCAGTGGCCCAGTCTGTGCCAATGCCAAAGCCCAGTGTGTAACTGAGCTCTGGACATCCTTAGGAGACAGTCAGCCTACAATAGGTAGGTGGTTGGTATAATCATGCTGCCCACTCCCCTGCTGGACTGTCCTTTTAAGCTGTTTCTTCCCTCACCATAAATGAGCCTTCCAAGTACAAGCGGGCAGCCAGACAGCCTCCACATCCCTGCATTTTGCTGGTGCCCAGAAGTGAAAACAAATGAATGCTCCATCTTTGGGGCCTTTGTGAGGACAGCAGGTGACACCTGTTCCTTCTGTATTGGCAGGTCTTGTACAGATGGAACAGACAAAGCAGCACATCTGTCATTGAAACAAATAAAACATCGGTGGAGCTTTCTTTGCCATTTGATGAAGATTATATCATAGAAATCAAGCCATTCAGTGATGGAGGCGATGGCAGCAGCAGTGAACAAATTCGAATTCCAAAGATTTCAAGTAAGAATGTCTTTTTCTGTGTTTCCCCCTGGCCATCCTATCAGCTTCCAGATGAGCCAGGGCTTGAAAGAAATTAATCGCCCCAAAGAAGACTTATATAAAAATGGAAGACACCACCCTTCTCCCTCAGACTGCTTTATGTTTGCTGATCATAGGCAGTTTGTGTAAAAACCAGTTGTCCCTATTTTGAGTGATTAATCTGTTGCCAATCAAAAATAAAGTTAAAGCAGCCCCAGATCTGTCACCAGGGTTTTTCCATGTTGACCTATGTGGTTTGCATCTATGTAACCCCAAAATTACAGCATAGGAAGTTAAAAGCACGAGCATGACTCAGGAGGAACCCAAGCAAAAGGATTCTTTACAATACGATAGCAGTTCATCTCCAGTGAAACAACATAGTTCAATGTCTTTAGTTGAAAATTTTGAACCTACTATTGATTTTGAATGTGTATATGGAACTTGTGTGGAAACGCATACGTCTCTATGTAGTTACGAGCATTTTCACTTTCAAATATCATTGAATGATGGATGTGTGAGTGTATTCTTTTTTTGAGCAAATACTTTCATTCTGTTTTTCACATACTGTGTTTATAAATGTCCCAGCAGCATATTATTTTTTATTCTTGTGTATGATTCCATTTATTTAAAGAAAAAACACAGGATAGGCAAATCCAGTGAGAAGGAAATGAGGTACCGCTTTATGGCTACCAAGTTTCCATGTGGGGTGGTAAAAAGTTCTGGAACTAAATAGTGGTGCTAGTTGTACAATATTGAGGTGTACCTAATGCCACTGAATTTCACGCTTTAGTTAAAATGGTAAGTTTTGTGTTATGTGTATTTTATCACAAAAAGAGAAAGATTGTCGTTAGATTTCTGAGTGTAGATTTTTACTGGCCTTTGGATTTAGCAGTCTAGAGATTAGAGGATCAGTGGAGGCTAGCAATTTAAATTTTCTTTCTTTGTTTTTTTTTTAAATGTATGCTTTTCATTTATTTATCTATTTTTTGCAGTTTTTGGCCAGGGCTGGGTTTGAACCCACTAGAGGAGCCCTACTCCTTTGAGCCGCAGGTGCCACCCGCAATTTAAATTTTCAAGCCATCAGTGGAGATATGATGTGTTATATCCGGGAGAATAATCTCACCTCAGAGTTCAAAGTTTTATCCCTATGGTATTCCTCTGCCAAGGGTCTATCATACTCTTTTTCAGATGAGAAAAGGTCTATTATGTCTTACTGATACATGTGATAAAGCCCCCACTAAACATTTTAACTACGTCTACAAAATTCCAGTGTCTCAAATCAGAAGAGAAGAACTTCGCTGGTCATTTCACCCTTTTTTGACTCACCTTTTGTTTAGGTGGGATTCAATACACATTTGTTAATTCTAACAAAGAAAACTGGACTTCAGGTGGGGAACTCCACCAAACCATGCTTTAGAACCCAGAGGCGACTTGCCAGTCTTTCTAGGTTACTGCATCTTTTTTTTTTTTTCTTTTTTGCCTACAAGCACTAAATACATTTTTATCGTTGAAAAGACAAAGGAGAATTAGATTCTGGACTTCACCAAACAGGAGCTCAAACTTCTGTTGAAAAAAAGCCAGATTCACTATTCTGGTTTTTGCTACCACAGATTAGTTTTGCCTGCTATTAAAAAGTTCATGTATTATGTAAGATTTCTTTCACATTGATAATGTTGTTTATAATCAATAATGTAATTGTACATATCAATACCTTGTTTCTTTTTTTTTACTAACTAGAATTCTATTATCTGAATGTAAAAAAAAAAGAAAGAAAGAAAGAAAGCCAGATTTATGGTGAGATATGGAAATAAACTCCAGGCCACAAAAACTCAACAAGATTGGGGTTTATTTATCTTACTCAGTTAAAAATCTGACTTCGTACTTTCTTATTGCAAAGATTGGCAATTTTTTTTTCTTAGGCTGACAGATTCCTGATTTTATTAATTACAAAAACATAGTGTAAGCAATTATATCGGCATAGTTATTAGATGATAAGGATTTGACAATAAGCAAAACATGATCTCTTCACATGAGAGATGTTTAATTGTTGGTCAAAGACATCTTACAATATTGAGGAAACTCTGAATGACAGACGGTTACCTCTTACTATGAAAAATGTAAGACTCGCCCGGCCCAAATAGTGGTGTTTACAACTAATTGATCACACCAGGTACAGATTCCTTTGTTCCTTCTCCACTCCCACTGCTTGACTTGTTCCTTCTCCACTCCCACTGAGTGGCCTTGAAATTGAAAAAAAAAAAGTGTAGGACCCATAAGAAAAGGAAAAAGTTTTAAAAAGATTGAGTTATTTTGTTTGGAGAAAAGGGGTTTATTTTGACTGACATGGGTTTGAATCATAAGCCAGCTATTTATTAGCTGGGTGATCTTAGCAAGTTACCTAATTTCTCTGGGTCCAAATCTCATCTGTTAAATGAGGTAATAGCCATCACTGGTTGTCATCTAGTTTTTGCAAGATTTAAGGGTCATATAGGCCTGTGTCCCAAACAAAGGTAGAATTCAAAAGGGAGTAGCAATTTTTATTTTCTTGCACCAACAATGTATTTGTCAGAATCGTTATTAGTAATAATGAAGTTTCTTCTCACGTTAGATGTGGACATCCACATTTTACAAATGGTCCCAGAGGCATAGGGAGGGATCTTCCATACTCTGCTCCCAAGTTCAAAGCTAGGTAGTCAGAGAACTGATATTGAATAGTCATCAAGAGATCATCGTTTCTAGTAGAACCTAGGGAGTTCTGCTGTTTCAAAAGGCCCCTTGGCCTCTCTTCCCTATGTAGCCGGGCTGAGGGTGTTCTCAGTGGATTTGTTCTCTCTTTTCAGATGCCTACGCAAGAGGATCCGGGGCTTCCACTTCGAACGCGTGTACGCTGTCAGCCATCAGTACAATAATGATTTCCCTCACAGCTAGGTCCAGTTTATGACAATAGTTATCTAAAGGACTTGCTGTTTATAATATAAGCAACATTTAGCTAGTTGTTTTGAAGACACCCAGTACTAAGTAATATTGTTGTTCGAGTACATCTTATTACCAGAAAAAAAAAAATGTTTTTTGCTTCTTTCGGAATGGCATTATACAGTACTTCCTCAAAGCAGACCTAGCTTTGTCTGAAGTTTCTTTGGAGACTCTGCAATGCACTGAAGACATCTGTAATATGATGTTACCAAAGCAGTTTACATATGTCCTTATATGCATATTTTTTATTATATATTTAGTGTTTTATAGAATTTTTTAAAGTTAACATAAAATGTAGATATTAATTTTTTCCTCTGCTGTAAAATGCTATGGGCAACACAGTCATGCAATTATAATTTGAAAATATTTCCTTTAAAAACGGAGCTTGAAACTCATCTTGGTTAATAAATTGCAAACCACTTGTACAGTTTTATGAGGATATAGTGGCGGAACAGCTAAAGATTTGGTCTATAACTCAAGGCTGCCTATGTGAACCATCTTTGGATGGTTAATGCATTTCGATGTGTACAATATGTTTTCGCACCCCCTTGTGAATTTTGTTGTTCAACACAACTTGAGAGGGTTTCAAGAATGGCTGCAATCTCGAAAACGAAATGGACCACCTGAGAGACATCTTGTGCAATAGTCCCATCCCTGAATTTAGCATTGTACAGTGAGACTTTCTTTTTACTCAGCTAAGTTAGCATTGTCTTTGTAGTAGCATTATCTTAGACATTAAATCTGAAGTTACATAGCCTGTAGTAACATAGGCCAAAAGTTACTATAGTCAATCAAGTCTTTGAAGGGATACAAGACAATTTTACTATCTTTAAATGTATCTGTTTTGAATGTAAATTTTTTTTAAAAAAGTAATTCTCTGTCAATGGATTCATAATTTCTTTACACAATTTCTTATATATAATACGTGTATCTCTGTAATAATAGATCCCTTCTTTTGAATCAAAATTACATACAGAGTTTGGAAGATTTCTCCTATTTCAGCAAATAGTTGCCACAAAAAATTTTTCATATGACTCTATAAAAGATCTTTAGTATAATTATACGGTATCTTTATGACTCTCCTGTTTTGCAATAGGTAGCCTAGTTGCTTTATAAGCTTTACCTTCTAAGTCTTAAAATCACACATTGGAAAATGATAATATCAACAAATTCATATTCTTAAGAAAAGAACTATTTGTTACAATGGGGGAGGTTTTGTAAGTGGACACTGGTGGAACAGTAATATAAAAGGCAATGAAATTTTCTATGAAACTTTCACATGTAAACATGCAGCCACCTTTTCTTAGAGAGCTTAAATTTACCTGTAATTTGTCATTTTTGCTTACAAATAACATAATAACTTTTCAACCTTCTAGTCATATTTATCCAATAAAGTCGTAATCAGGATTCCATTTGTGTAAAAATTAGGGTGGTAACCGGAAAAAATATTGTCAGTATTTCAAGCTGTGTTCCTTTCTTAGTTTGATATGGTTACTTCTATGTTAAAATCAAATAATATTTAAAATCACACACACAAAGAAATCAACAAAATAATAAAATGAATAAAAAAAAGATGCCACCCCAGTTAGTCCCCAGCCCCAGTGTAAATGACATTTACCAGTGATCTAGCATATGTAATCTTTTTTTAAAGGTATTGTTAATAAATATTCTGTCATTTGTAAAGATACTTGTCTTTTGGGAGCATTTTTCCTGCCTGTCTGTCAGGGAATTTGTTAGCTCACCCTGTGCTAGTCATAATTTGGGATCATAGTGGGACTCAAAAGTCTCTGGCCATGACCCAAAGCTAGACAACCCAGAGCTATTCCTTTGGAATTGACAGCCCTGAAAACATCATTTCAAATCCTCTGTGGAAGTAGAAAGGGTCATACTCCACAAATGAAGGTCCTAAGATCAGACTTGAATATATTCTCTTGCTTAGTTAAGTGTTTTGTATATCTAATCTAAGTATACCTGTTGGTTTCCCACTACCAATGCAAAAAGGATAAGATCTAAATTTGAGCATTGAAGACGTTTCTTAATCTAAAACAACTTAACTGTTTTGTTTCCAGACACACTGAGCCCTCCTGGCCCCTGAACACTGGTTGCTTTTGGTCGCACCTCTGTGCCTTTTGGTCACTGGCTGCCCCTTCGTGAAATGCACCCACCCTCTGCCCCAGTCTTCTCTTTCACACAGATCCCAACGGTCCTAATGTAGCCCCTACCCTAGGTTGTCCATCAAGCCTTCCCACATGTCAATCCTCTGTGACATCCTTCTTCTGAACTCGCTGGAACCCCTATAATACCACTCATTTAGTAATGAATCAGGTACAACTTTTGGAAATCTCTTGTACTGTTATCTTACATTTTAACTTAACTCCTGTATTGTTACTTACTTTTCCTTGTATGTATGCCTTGTCTTCCCAACTAGATTGTAAGCTCCTTGAGGGCAGGGACTTTGGTCTTATCTTCCATGTACTCTCCATAGTGCCTAGCACAGTGCCTTGCAATAAATACTCATTGATTAATTGATCGAAGGGGTCTTTGAAGTAGCATTTTCCATCAGTTGCCCACCTGGGTGCCAAAGCAAACCAACCAGGGAAGACTGTGTTACTACTTCTGTGATGTGCTGGGAAGCGTTAAAAGGTCTGGCTTCTAACTTTATGTCTTGAAGAAGTCCTTTAACAGCTCAGCTTCAATGGCTCATCCTGGATTAGCTGAGTCTGGCTGAAGTGAAGATATAGAAAGTGACCCATAGGCACCTTCATGGAAACCCGTCTGATTGGTTGGCTTTCATGGTTGTCACAGATAGTGCCCACTAGTTGCGAGCAACAGAAACAACTCTGGCTAACGTGAGGAAACAGAAAGGAATTAGCTAGAATGATGCCATTGAGATCAATGAGCCAAGGAAACACAGAAGGACCGAGGCTTGGTGAGAGAAGGAACCAGGCCTCTCAAAGGGTCCAGACTGCAAGAACTTCAGCAGGTCTTTTCTGGGTCCTGTGTGGGAATGAATCAGCTCTGTGCCCAATTCTGATGCCACTATGATCAATATCCACATTCCCGGGAAAATGTCTCATCAGTCCAGTTTGGGTCACACCTTGATCACACTAAGCCCGCATTCATAGGGAGGGATAATTTGTGAAGAGAATATTTAGATGGTGTTTCCAGAAGGTGAGAGCATAGGTGCTGGCTGGGTCTAATCAGTAGACTTCGTATGCTCAGTCACGTGGTCGTTCCCAAGCCCTAAGCTGAAGTCATACACTCAAGTGGAAAGTATTGTTGCTTGAAATTTTTTCTGAAAGGGGAGCACTAGGAAAATTTGCTTTGCTCATTTAACCTTTTCAAGTTCTTCTGGTCCTCTTGTGTGTGAGTAATGCACCTGTAATTTAACTGTATAAAGTGAAATTCTATTCTCCCAGATAATTGGAGTCTCCCAGTGTACCTAGTCTCTTTAGAGTCCACATATGTGGTGTACAAAGCAACACCTTTCTGAGGAGGCAGAAGACCCGGGTGATAAACCTCCTTTCTCAGGTAAGCTCTGAATCCACCCAGCCTGTGAGGTGAGAGGTGCCATAAGCCCCTATCTTAAGATGGAATGACTAAGTTATTTCTGTCTTCCAAAAGTGGTTATTTACATCTGGGAGGCAATGCTAAAACTTGATTAACCTTTCACATTATCTCCCATCACCTTACCTTACTACAAATATGCTCAAAGAATGTTGAGTTATAAAAAGTGTATAAATAGCATGTAATTAGCTACTAAAATGTCATGTAATTTTTAAAGTCATTTAATGTGAAGTAATCAACCAACAAGTGATTTTTTTGCACACCGTAATTGGATTATCCTGTTCTCCCCCATTAACACAGATAATCAAGACTTGACTGTATTTTCCTGTTGTTACAATTAGAACAATGTTCTGGCTAACAAAGTTATGTGGCCAATCATTGTGATTTGAATGGAAAGCCTTTAAAATTAAAAATGTCTAGTCTATCTGTGGGCAAATCCAAAATTACTTCATTGCAAAATGCCAAATACAGAGGCCTTGGAAAGGCAGCCTGATACAGAGGCTGGGTATGGATTCTGGAGTTTGACTGCCTGGGGTGCATTCTGACGATTGATATTTATTAATTAGACAGGAAGGATAGAGTTTGTAAAATTCTAAATGCATGGCTCTCCAACCTTAGTGATTGTTTTATCATTACTTCTCGGTTCTTTTTCTCAAGGGCCTTAAGAATTCCAGATGCAGAATGTTTATGCTTCTTACCACCAAAATGAGTCGAACTCACCTGGCACAACAATTACCACCTTTTCTTTAAATATTAATATCAATGTTATTGATATTATCAATAGATATATTGATATATATCATACAGTAGATATTGATACATATCAATTGATATTTTCTATTGATATATATCAATATCTAATGTAATATATTGACACATATCCATATTTAATAATTTTAATAGACTACTAGTTTAGATATTGATATTAATGTTTATATAAAAGCATTCGAGCAGTAGGTTCCTCATTCAGATTCTAGGTTTTCCACAACGCCTCCCTTAGAGTCCCCTCCTGGTATCGACCCCTCGTTTCTCTGACCTCCAAGCCACACGATCAGCACCTGCTCGTGTTGGAATCCCTCTGCACCTGGTATATAAATCATTTTAGTTCGTATCTTCTGCCCACTAGTACAAAGAGAGCACCCCAGGGTTAGAGTCTAGGTATGATTCCTGGCTGTGCTCCCCAAGCATTGGGCCCATGTCCCCCCACTCAGAGGTGGAGGGGGGAGAATACTTATACAGCACCGTTTCGTATGATTTCCCAAGCCCCCCCCACGCCCCACCATGGTGGGATAGCTGTATGCAGGTCGGGCCACTCATTCTGCCAGGAGTCCCCTTTCCCCGTGTGCTAAATGGGCTGTGCAGATTAAATGTTCCAACCCCACAACTCAAGTGTAAACTGCAATACTCAACAGAGCTCAGCGTTTAAACAAAATTGGCCTCTATGTTTTCTCACCAACGGTTGTGGTCAGTTACAGATTAGCAGAGCTCTAATAATACAGATCACACACAGAAAGTTTTTTTTTAAGGGTCAACGATAAGAAAGATCTGAAGGCCTGGAAACCGCAAGGCTGAAGTACTTAAATATAGATGCCAGTAAATCTGACATCCCCAATTTCTATAAACTGGGCTTTGACCACATATTCTGACCAACTATTATGAATAACACAAACTATACCAGGAAATATATGTCTTAGGATTTTAACTAACAAAGAATAATATCTTTAGTTTGGTTTTACGGTTTTCAAAGGCCTCTTTCCACTAAGAAGCAGGAGACACGAGCTTAATCCTTTTTCGTTTATGAAACGAAAGAGGCAACACAAGAAGCCCAAAGTAAGGTAAACAATGAGAAAGTCAGGACCCGAGTTTAGAACTCTTTTCTTCTTTTTTTTTTTTTCCCGAGACAGAGCCTCAAGCTGTCACCCTGGGTAGAGTGCTGTGGCATCACAGCTCACAGCAACCTCCAACTCCTGGGCTCAAGCGAGTCTCCTGCCTCTGCCTCCCAAGTAGCTGGGACTACAGATGCCCGCCACAACGTCTGGCCATTTTTTGGTTGCAGCCGTCATTGTTGTTTGGCGGGCCCGGGCTGGATTCGAACCCGCCAGCTCAGGTGTACGTGGCTGGAGCCTTAGCACGTTGAGCCACAGGCGCCAAGCCCTTTTTTTTTTTTTAGAGACAGAGTCTCACTTTATTGCCCTGGGTAGAGTGCCATGGCATCACACAGCTCACAGCAACCTCCAACTCCTGGGTTCAGGTGATTCTTTTGCCTCAGCCTCCCAGGCGCCCGCCACAACATCCTGCTGTTTTTCTGTTTTGCAGTTCCGCTGAGGCTGGGTTTGAACCCGCCACCTTCGGTATATGGGGCCGGCACCTACTCAACGAGCCACAGGCGCCACCTGAGTTTAGAACTTAATTCACTGAACTTCAACCCCTGGAAGTTAGTATTTAAGGAGATAAAGGACAGGATAGAGCAAGGAACTAGACTCCAGAGAAGTAAAACCAGAGAACGGTTCATGGTACTGAGTGGGCAAGAGGAAGGTGAGGAGGGAGGGTGGGATGTCTGAGGGCCAAATGTGGGATGCGGAGAAGCTCTAGTGATGGGCCGGCCCTGGGCACAGCGGTCTGGAGCGGTGGGAGAGGAGAAGGCCCCTGACGTGGGTTTTGGCTATTCAGCCAGGGACCATATTGGCTGCCTTCTCTGCACCAGGCACCATGCTAGGCATAGGAGAATGATGAGGCATTCAGGTGTGGGTGAGGAAGGTCAGGGTCCAGTGACCACTATTTTGTCACGATACGTAGAAATGCAGTGATGGTAACAGGCAGCAATGCCTATGCTTCTAGTATATGCCAGTCTCCGTGCAAATCAACCTGGCCTGTTGATTATTTTTCCTATTTTATACACAGAGAACTGAGGCTGAGAGGTTCAGAAATTTGTCCCTGGTCATGCAGCTGACCACAGAGGCCAGGAATTCAGATGCTGGTGGCTTGGCTTCAGGGCCCTCATCCAAAGCATTAGATGTCTCTACCTATAGGTAGATGACACATCCATAAACAATAGATAAAGAGATGATTGGTAGACAGATGGTGGATAGTTAGATATTGGCTCCCACAGGAAACAGGGTCATGGCCGAGCCCATGGAGCTCAGGTGTGCACTTCTGTGCTCTGAAGAACCCCCACTTGTCTGCTGCTCTGTCCTCGACTACAGATGGTGTTTTTTGCTTGTTTGTGTGTTTCTTGTATTTCACTTCAGGTGTCTTACAGGTGTTTCTTCAAAACTTGGGCTTCCCTACAAGATGAGAGTTTCCACACAAAATTCAAGAGGACCAGTTAAACTTGGATTTCAGGGGGAAAAAATTGCTTTTTGAGTGTATGTCCCATGTAATATTTTTCTGAAATTCAAACTTAACTGGTGCTCCTCTATTTTCATTTGCTAAAGCTGATAACCTTACACAGGAGGGAAGACGCACCTCCCGTCCCATTGAGGCAATTAATTTCTAATTCAAAATTCCAGGGCTTGCTGATGGGTTGCCAAATGAATGTTCATGGCTGTCAGGGTGAGGCATGAGGTTTGCTGAACTCCCTTCCCCCTTCCCTTGAATGGTGTGTGCATGGCATGTATGTGTTTCCAGAGAACCAGGGCTGGTGGATGAGGTTCCTCTTAGAGCAACAGCAAAGAGTGTTAAGACAAAGGGATCTTTCCACAGCCAAGGCCTAGATTACGTGGCAAGATGATAAAAAGAGGGTGGGGGAATTCCAGAAATATTATATTTTGAAAGGTTATGAGAATGGGCTTATTACTAAGAACAAAAGCCATACCACAGCTAACTGGAAAATTATATAATTGAAGCTCCATTTATCAACTGCAATATTGGGACTAAATATCTAAGACCAAGTAACTGTCAGTTTGAAGCATCCCAGTCATTCCTCCTGAATTAAATGGTTAACATGGAATGCTGAGTATGTGTCAAGCACTGTGCTGGGTGCTGGAGAGACTAAGGTAAATGGGGCTGAGGCTTCCCTCCTATGGTTCACAGGAGACAGAAACATATGGTGCTTTTTTTGGAGACAGAGCCTCAAGCTGTCACCCTGGGTCGAGTGCTGTGACATCACAGCTCACAGCAACCTCCAAATCTTGGGCTCAAGCAATTCTCCTGCCTCCACCTCCCAAGTAGCTGGGACTACAGGTGCCTGCCACAACACCCGGGTATTTTTGGGTTGCAGCCATGGTTGTCTGGCAGGCCCCGGGCTGGATTCGAACCCACCAGCTCAGGTTATGTGGCTGGCGCCTTAGCCTCTTGAGCCACAGGCACTGAGCCAACATAACGGTGATTTGAAAGATAGTATGTAAAGTGTGGACACAGAAAAGTATGAAGAGAATGCTGGACCTGTGTTTCTTGTAAAACCAACTTATTACAAGGTTAAGTTCAGTCAAACACAAATTTTCACCACTGATCCTCCACAATAGAATGGTTTTTATTGATTAAACATAATTGTTTTTTCTCAAATTAGTTGTTTTTCTGAAAAAGAGCAGAACCAAATATCACATATTTTTAATCCATTAAGCAATACACTGATAAATACTGACCCTCTGGGCAAATTTAGCTTATTGTCCATTTTTTGTAAATAAAGATTGGTTGGAACACAGGCGTGTTCATTTAAGATATCATGGCAGACCTGAGTAGCTGCGACACAGACCATATGATCCTCAAAGTTGAAAATATTTACTATCTAGCCCTTAAGAAGGTTGCTGACCTTCGAACTATGACACCATACTTTATTGTTAATTTCTTTCCTGCAATTTTCAACCTCAGACTTGTGTTCACTTTCTCACCTGGAGGGACAAATCTTGGCTTTCAATTTTAATAAATGAAACAAACCTAATAACACACCTTCAAGTTGAAAAGAATCCACCAGAACCTTAACACCCATGGGTCACGTGGGCTGCTTAGTGCTGCTCCTGACAAGTAGCACAGACACTTAACAGCCAAGTGGGTGGTGCCTGAGGTCCCACCTTGGCCAGGAGCACCAGGAAGCTGTGAGGGACCCAGGCATGGGGTGTCCACCGAGGTTGGAGGAGGTGTTTCTGAAGCCAGCGTCACACCAACTGTGCTTACAGAGAAATGATTACACGTTGACCATATCAGGTGTAGTAGTAGGGGACGGGAGTTGTAAAGCTACTGAGGAGTTAGGTCACAATGGACTTTGTCTTAAAAGGGACTTTAACTTGCAGGTGATGGGGAGCTATGTAAGGGTTTTAGAGCAGATGTGCCTTTTATGTATTACAGATCCTTCAAAGGGAGGAAATACTGGAGGCCAGGAGTTCAGTGCAGAGGCTACTGCAGTAGTCCTAGCTGAGAGCTAATAAAAACAATAGTGGGAGCAGAGAATATAAATAGTTAGGAATATTTAGGAGGAAAATAGAAAAGTACCCCTCCCTTCAATTTTCAGATTTAAAGCAATTCACTGTCATGTATGTTAAACACTTCTCATTCTGAACCACATTTATATTCCCATCTATTACCTAAAACAGGGATATTGGAGGATAAAAACAAGATTGTCTTTTAGTTCAATATGGAATTTGAAATAACGCAAGGTTTTTTTAAAAGCTTATACCCTGAAACGTGATGTTTAGGACACAGAAGCAGGAACAGCTACCTAGCTATTGTCTCAACAATCCTCAGGCCAACACTACGTCCTATTCTAATTACATTTTTCACCTTTACTTGTGCCATCAAAGATTGTTTTCAGTTCCCTCTTCTCACTTCCAGATATCTATGTTTTAACAAATTAGCACCTAAGGTTTATTAATTCCACCAACAGATGGTCCTGACACATACAAGTCTCACCACAAAAACGTTTGGATTTTTAATCAGGATTTTCTCTGCCCACATAGATTCTTTAGCCTGCATGCACAGCTCCGAGGCCTAAGGCATTGCAGTGAGACTCAGGTGGCAAATGTGACCTTGACCCTCCACTCTCCCCAACGTATTCCCCTGTCCTGTGTGTACAAATTCCAAATGCCAAGGAAAGAGATTGGGCTGAAATCCTTATTGGAAAGGATGTCTTGGAGAGTCATGTTTGTCCAGATCCCTTGGCTGGGAAGGCTTTAGGTCAGAGGGGTGTCCAACCTCTGATCTTCTTGATGACTATTTTGCTTATCTGTGTTGTTGGATATCACGAAAAGTATGTGCAGACCTTTTGTTTTGCTCATCATCTATCTGTAGTGTTTTTTGTGTATTCAATGTGTGGTCAAGACAACTCTTATTCTTCCAACTTGCTGCAGAGAAAAAAAGAAAAGTTTGGACACCCGTGCTCTAGGAGGAAGGTGACTCTCCACCCTCTTCTCATGGGAAGTGGGAGCCAATAGCCTGACCTCAGCTTAAGGCAACTGGCTGACAATGGTGTTTCCCACTAAGTGAAAGTTAAAACTCTCTAAATTATCATGACAAGGCCAGTGAGAGCCATAGAGACTACACAAAATGAGCTGCTTCTGAAGCCCCATCCCTCTTAGAAAGCGATTTATACATTACAACTTGGGTGCATTGTCAGCAAAACGAGATCCAAGCAATAGTATCCTGATGGTCAGGCACACTTGTCACCTGGTGACTCCAATCGCGCGCTCAGTAGACACCTGACTTACTCTCCAGGGTATTCCTGTCGGCCTTGATGATCTCTGCTGAATACTGTTGAGTTCCAGCCATGTGCAAGGTGCCATGCCAGGGCCCACAGAGGGTTTGAGAGGGTCCTAGAAGCACTTTATATTTTACAAGTTCAGGTACTATCATAGACACTGTAGATAAAGGGCTGTTCCGCCCTTCTGGCACTCACAGCCCATAAAGGCATCTACGACAGTGCAGTAGCTCCAAAATGGGGGAGGCCCAGGGTGAGCACCCAGATGCAGGATCCACCAACTCTGACTTGGAAGACCTGGTGGAAGAGGTAACACTGGATACAGGTTCCCGAAGAATGAGTATGAGTCCCTCAAGCCAAGAAGGGAGCAAGAAGCTCACATTCCACTGGGGAGGCCACCTGGGCACTTTGTGTGGCTCCCAGCACACCCAGGGCTAGATGATAGTGCCAGCTTGGAGAAAGGGGTCAGGAGCTCCGCAGAGCTCAGGTAACTGCTGGCTCCTGAGGTCACGGGAGGCATCTTTGCAGTGAGTGCCACACCAAACAGTGAGAACCTCGCCACATTTGGGGGTTCCCTTCTTCTGTTCCAGCCTCCTAGGCAGAAGCGGCTTCCGCAGTGCTAGATTTCCAGGCTCCCGTTTGAGAGAGATTGGGCAAGGAGCCCTAAGTCCCCCATGGGCAGGTTTTTTGGCAGCCCTTTTCCATCCCTATTCCTTCAGCAGTTGGTTTCCAAATTTTGATATTTCTAAGAATTGCCCGGAGCAGCAGTTCTCAAAGTGTGGTCCTGGGCCCTGCAACATCAGCATCACCTGGGGACTTGTTAGAAATGCAAATTCTCAGACCCTAACCAGGCCTATTCAATCAGAGACTGAGGCTGGGACCCCTCACCTGCGTTTTAGTGAGCCCTCCAGATGCCTCCAATTCTGATCTAAAGTCAACACCATTCCCAGAGATTCTGGATCAATCCAGTAATCGGGCAGTCAGCATCTTCACACCCTAAACCGGCTTTAGCTCTTCCCCGGCTCTCCCCTTCACATTGCTGGGATCACCTGGCCTGGTATTCAACTCCGTGCTATGCCATTTCCTATCTAGCAACCTCTCTGCACCTCAGTGACTGCGTCTGTGCCGTGGGGTCGGTGGGACAGATCACTGTGAGATAGTGCGGGCTTATCAAGATAAGAAACATTATCTGCAGCATCTGATGCAGCACGCTGACTCTTGGGAAAGTACCAGGAACTGACAGCCTTCACCGCTGCTGTTCTGTCATCCAGGGCCCAGCTCGGCTAGTCACAGTGGATAGTTACTGGTTAATCAGAAAAAAACAACCCCTGGAGACATGGTGGTCGGTGTGTCCCCATTGTTGGCTTAAAACTGACTAGACTAACTCCAGGAAGCATATAAAGGGTGTGCCCTGGTGGGGTTCTGAGCACTATCACCTCCTTCCCTGTCTCTAGCTTCTTGACCCAGGGCCATGCACTGTTTGGGACCCTCCTAGCTTCCTCCCTGGGAGGGTCCTGGTCATCTCTGCCCAGGACTTACCTGTCCTTGGTTCCACCTGCAGTCCCCTACCCATCACAAAGGCCTCCAATCTGGACGCAGACTCACAAGCTGAGAGGAAGAATTTCTGTATATATTGAATATTCTGTGTATGTTGTTCGGTGCCCTGCTAGAACTCTTCTGAATTTAAGAAATTAGGATTGACCTCAAGCTACTTGACCAACAAGTTGTTCTGCAGTGCTTAGCAGCAAAGATCTCTTACAAAGTTGATTCTTGACCCCATGACCTCTTTCACAACTGAATTCTGCTCAAGGCCTTTCTCAATATATTTTCAGAATATCAAGGCTTCCTTTGAGAATATAATCTTTGAACAAAATCCTGTTCTATCTTTTAATATGAGGTGATGTTTTAGCTCTAAAACATCTAAATTTAGTTTTTTAAATTAGTTTGCACCCGATCGTGTTCCCTAGATCAGGCCTCTGGAACTTGAAATAATGTCTCTCTCTTTCTCCCTCATATACACACACTACTTGAAAGAAAGTATTATGGAACTCTGAAAAAAAGGCACCATGAATTTGTGACTTCCACTTGCTGTAGGAAAGAGAGTCTTGAATCCAAGTTCATGATTCACTCTGGGCAGATGTAGAATGCTTTCTTCCTAAGCTTTTAGCTGAGTGTCACCACTGGCAGCTTCCGCAGCCAAACTGGCACTGCCAGAAGTAAACATAGTCAGGCGTTACTCTTAAAAACTGTCTCTTGTAGGCTAGGCGCCTGTGGCTCAAGTGGCTAAGGTGTCAGCCACGTACACCTGAGCTGGCAGGTTCGAATCCAGCCCGGGCCCGTCAAACAATGACGGCTACAACCAAAAAATGGCCGGACATTGTGGCGGGCGCTTGTAGTCCCAGCTACTTGGGAGGCAGAGGCAGGAGATTCACTTGAACCCAGGAGTTGGAAGTTGCTGTGAGCTGTGATGCTACAACACTCTCTCCAGGGTGACAGCTTGAGGCTCTGTCTCAAAAAAAAAAAAAAAAAAACTGTCTCTTGTACAAAAAGTCTGAGGTATGTCACGCAAATCATAAAGATCAGCAGGTGAAGAGGTACCACCCCGCACAGTGTAGGGAGAATAAACTTGGCAGAATGTTCAGACTAATCCCCTTCCTTGCAGGGAGCGAGGAGCTTGTGAGGAAGCCTGCCTCGTCGAAAGAGACACAAGACCGATAGTTCTTGATGCGTTGCCTGGCAGCTAAATCGAGAATTAATCCTGAATGCCGCTTAGCCGAGAAATATCACTCCCTGTTCTTCTTACCACGCAGGTATGTGTGGGGGTTCATGTGACAGTGCCACAGTGACGATCAAAACACAGAATCTTCCAGGGTCTCAAATACAGGCTCCTCCACGTAACTTATGACTTCAATCTCTGTTTCACTGGACCCAGTTTTCTGCAAAACAAATCATCTTTCCTTAGATAGCTTTTAGAGACATTTTCATTTCTTTGAATTCTTTACAATTTGTTGTAAGTCTGTTTTTAAAATAAAAGTAGTAAATGGTTCACTGCAGAAAGTGTGGAAAATAAAATGGTGGTAAGGAGAAGAAAAAAAAAACTACCCATAAACCTGTCTTCCAAACACAGCCCCCTGATTCTCAGCTCTTTTTATAGGAATGAAGTGTTCTTTTTTTTTTTTTTTTTTGAGACAGAGCCTCAAGCTGTCACCCTGGATAGAGTGCAGTAGCATCACAGCTCACAGCAACCTCCAATTCCTGGGCTCAAGCGAGTCTCTTGTCTCCGCCTCCCAAGTAGCTGGGACTACAGGCACCC
>CAUYRH010051204.1:0-13647 GCA_963574655.1 Perodicticus potto | reverse complement strand
AATGTATGGACCCACATGTAATGCACATGTGCACACATCACACCCGCATGTGTGCACACACTCACAGAGAGGAGACGGAAGCTCCTATGGTGGAGTCAAGCCCTGGGTGGGGCTCCCACCTGCAGATGAGGTCCGAGCGTGTGTAACCTGCACCTTCGAGCATGGAGGGACGAGAATGAGCCGCTGGCGGGAATCCCAGGAATTCTGTATTTGAAGAACTCAAAGCTTGGCAGGGCTGTGGGTTCCTAGACAGGGCCACAGACTGAGCACACAGGGAGCACATGGGCCTCTCGCCCAGGCCCAGCCAGCCCTGACACAGTTCCCCAGGTGGCTCGTGAGATGCCTAACTGTCCCCTGCTGGACCTAGGCTGCCTGTGCCAGCACAGCTGAGGCTCATTCTGCAGACACACGCCCACATGCACACCCAACCTGCAGCTGAGCAAGCTGCCGGTCCACAGAGGTGACCAAGCAGGTGGGCACCCAGCCCCCGTCTCCATGTGTACGGTGAGAAAGCATTTTCTGCTCCACGAGAGAGCAGGGGCACAGGAGGGGGCAGGCTCAGCTTTGCCTTACGACTTCATCTGTGTCACTACCACCCTAGAAGGAAGGCTTTGCTGGATGATTCCAATGAGAGAGACACACATGGAGAAAGTGAGGAAGAGAGAGACAGAGAGACAGACACACGGAGAGAGTGAGGGAGAGACACAGTCAAATTCCAGGCCCTCCAGCCCTAAGTCTCTAAAACCCAGTTAGCTCTAAATTCTTAAACTATGCTAAGTCAGTGTTACTATGCTTCTCATTACCGGCTAGACAGGGTGGTGGGAAGTTTCTGGCATTTGTAGGCGAGCCAGGTTAACTGCTGTTACGACATCGAATGTGTGGGGTTGACCTGGGGAGCAGACAACTTTCTTCCTAGTCTGGGAAGTTTTCCGGGGAAAAAAATCCTGTGCATATTGTTCTTTGTATTATGGTACAATAGACAGCCTAATACTTCTTTTAACTGCCTCAAACCTCGCATTGTAACACTGTAAGCTGATCTCCTGGCCTCTCACTAGTTTTCATCCAGGAGGCTCTGAGGAAGTGCTGGCCCTCAGTTCTCCCGCTGAGTAAACACTCGGGCTGTTAGATTGGCACCAGCAACTCCACCTGTCACAGCTGCCAGTGATCTAAAGCCCTCCGGGTCCTCAGGGCAGAATGAGCCATTGACTGGAAATCCTCCATGATAACACACCTCGCCTAAGTCCGAAAAAAAGCTCTGAAAAGCCAAACTCACAGGCACAGATTATGGGAACTCAATGAGGATGTTTCCTGCCCTATACTTTAAAGTAGGCTTGTGCCAGTGACTAAGATGGAGAATTTGGTCCTTTTTAAAATCAGGCTGAAGGATTTAAGTGAGTAAAGTGTATATTTAAACTAGAGAATCTGTAATAACCCCTGGTGGGGGTGTTCCTGTCACATCACTGCGCTTTTATTTCCATGGACAGTTTAACGTCTGCAATAGTACAACAAACTGTGAGAAGTCGTGTGGATCCCGCCCAGGCTCTGATGCTCCCTAGCCTCTGGCCCCAGCCTCCCTGGCCTCAGTGAAACAGGGCAATGGTGCCCACCTCATAGGAAGACGGGGGCTCAGGGAGAGGGCAGGTGCAGGGGCCCACGCAGGCTGGGAACCTAGAAGGTGCCCAGCAGTACCTCCTCGTGAAAGGCTCAGGAGACAGAAGCCGCAGCCACCGAGGGATGTGCACGCACCTGACTGCCAGACGCCTTTCCTGGTCTTGTGGGGCCAGAGAGCTGCCGCTAATAAATTGCTGTGGGACCCAGAACCCTTTGAGGGTCTGACAAAAGCACCGAACTCTTTCCAGAACGTGATGATGACCATGACAATGACACACACAGAATTCTGCATTTAGAGTCCATTCCGCCCACCAGAGCCCACCTATGCAGGCCCTATATGGAATCCCTGAGCCCCACCTTGGAGAGTCCCAGGAAAGGTCCAGTGCTCACATAGCTCACCCCTCTTACAGATGGGTCAGTAGGGCTGCAATTTTGCCCCAGGCTAGAAAAATATCAAAGAGGTTCGGAGTTCCTATGGTCTGTCTGCTCGCTCAGGAGGAGGAGGAAGGGTCAGCTACACAGGGAAGGAGCCTGCTTCTGGGAGGAGTCGGGCGTGGTGGTGCTGCTGTGAGCCATGGGCGCATGTGAGCCACAGGCGGGTCACAGGTTTGTTCTCAGCTGGAGCTGCCCTCCGCAGGCGGTGGCTGCAGTATGCAGAACCACTTACCAGAAGTGCCTCACACAAGTCATTTATGTTGACAGCAAGAGACATCAAAGCAAAAGGGGAGATTCTGACTGGCGGGACTTCGGAACTGGACTTCAGGACTGGGGCCTAGGGAGATCCCGAGGGCCTATGGGAGCAGCTCAACCCACCGAGATCCAGTTGTGGGGGGAAACATTGGGGTTCACAGGCCACTGAGCCTCCATGCCAGGTGCTGGGTGCAAGGAGGGGCCACTAGAGGCCAGTAGAGGGTAGAGGGCTCTGCAGCTGGCAGGGGCACAGAAAGCAGTTCAGAGCAGGAAAGGGGAGAGGTTGTGCCCCCAGGGAACTGGCCTGGGAACTTCCTGAAGCTGATGGCCCGTAGCAGGAAGGAAGGAAGGCTGTGGTGGGGAGGTGTCAGGAGGCTCCCTCAGAGCTCAGTCCTGGTCCCACTGCCTCCTACATGATCAGACCCAGCTGCTGTGGTCTGAACGTGCCCCTAGAAACTGGGGTGTTACCAGCGCGAGGATGTTACCGATGTGACTGGGCACGCGGGCTCCTGCCTCCTAAGTGGGATCAAGGTGCTTAGGAAAAAGGCTTCATGCACCGCCCAGCAGACCAGCTGCCCACCCTCCCTATCCCTGTGAAGGAAGGTGTTACCACTGCTGTTGCCTCAACCATGGACTTCCAGCCCCCAGGACCGTGAGATGACATTATTTAAAGAGGAAACTGAACTTCTGGGCCCCCAGCCCCACACGGTCCACTGAGAGCTCACCTCCTCTGATTCTAGTTCACAGAGAAAAACAGGATTCTGACCTGCCTCGGCTCCCTGCCCTTGCTGACCTAGGGTTGGACTGAACCGGCCTCGGGCCTGCCCTGGTCTCCTGAGGTCTGGCCGCCCAGCATGCACTTCGCATGAGGGTAACAGCAGTAAACTCACCGCCCAACATCACCTGCAGCTGCCACTGTGGCTCTCGTCCCCACGCCCCCTCTCTCCTCCACCTGGACTTCACTCTGGCTCTGGCTGCCCTTTTCTGCACCTCCTCCCCAGTAGCCCGGCTGATTCCAGGAAACCTTGGCCAGGAGGCCCCCACCTTCCCAGCAGCCCTGTCCCTATCTGTCCTCCACGATGACATTCCTTGCAACCACTTCCCACAGTCTCTTCCTGGCAATGCCTTTCAGCCCAAATGCTGTCTGCAGCCCTTCCTTCTGCACATCTGTCCTGCAACCAGCTGGCCTTGGGGTCTCTGGTTGTACCACAGGCACCGCAGAGAAGTCCGTGCACTCCAACCCTGGAGTGCCCCGGCCCCCATCTGGACCTGCGGCTCCAGATCACCGCTCTGTCCTTCCATGTCTGTGTCCCCCAGGAGGATCACAGGTCCCCTTCAGGTGACACTCCCAGCCACACTGCGCTGACGAGAGGCCCAATTCTCTTCCCAGCAGATGCATTAAGTGCTAATCTGCTCTTGTGGCTTAGCTGAAGGAAGCTGAGTTTGATCTTGTTAAGGGAATAAAACAGTGTTAGGTGTTGGCATTTTCCACGCTGCCTATAATTACAGACGTTTTGGGACAAGGCGGCACTCCCAGCTGGGGGGCCACGTTTACAGGGGTAGGTGTCTAAAAACAAATTTCTGATATCCAAACATAGCTGAGAAAGGCTCCTTCTTAATGGGACTGAAGGAGAGGTAAACTGTCTCCAAGCTGCTGTCCTCGAGGGGTGGGGCCTGAAGGAGGGGTCTCTGTGCTCTCAGCCCCTAACAAATAAGTGCTGGGAACGTAAATGTACATGTAAATATTTTAAAGCAAGTCAGAAAGTAAATTATCCAGCTGTCAGCCCCAGAATCTGCACAGACAGAACTGCTTCCTCTGGGCAGAGGGGTGGCCTTGTGGGCTGCAGGCCCCAGCTATCAGCTGCATGGGAGGGTCGGCACATCAACCCCACCTCAGCACCAAGCCCAGCTCAAATCTGAATTTAGGCTGGGGGTGTGCAGGACGTGGGGCTTGTTGACTTCCAGGTGGAAAAGGGAAGTTAGTACGTGTTCTCTAACTACGGAGCACAGTCGGCGACGTGCGTACTGGACAGCACAGAAGGGGCCTGGTGGACTGCGGGGAAGCAGCACACCCCGGACACGTCCACCGCCTACAGAGCACGTGTGGACAGAGACAGCCTCGGGACAGCTGTCCACCTTGCTCTTCCAGATAGGCCGTCTTGATCGTTCATCTCTCCCAGAAGTCACCCCAATTAAAGGAGGAAAGACATTCACCAGAAGGGGTGTGACTCGAGCTTGTTCTTACAGCTCCCTCTCTCACGCAGTCACAGACCTATTTGGCAGACTCCTAGATGTCGATTCATTTTTAGCTAATTATTGCTACGGGGATGGATCAAAAGGCATTTATCAGAAGGGACCGACACCAGGAGCAAGACAAACCCAGGACAAATGGTCACAACGCTGACGGCTGTCTGTGCACACACACTTTGTCTCTCTGACCTTGACAGGACCAAATAAGCTTGAGAACATGTTAGCCAAAGGGCCACATTTCCCACAACTCCACTGGTGTGAAATTTGCAAAGTGGGCAGATAAGAGACACACGGCCTGGCTGCCCAGGACGGGGGCAGAGGGTCACAGCTGGAGACACAGGTTTTCCAAAACACCTTTGGGTGGTGGTTGCACATCCCTAAATATACTAAAAAACCACAGGATTACATGCTACATGGATGAGTTACATGGTATGTGAATTATGTCTCAATAAAGCTATTTTTTTCTTGTGTTGTTGCCTTCAGTAGAGTGCTGTGGTGTCACAGCTCACAGCAACCTCAAACCCTTGGGCTCAACCAATTCTCTTGCCTCAACCTCCCAAGTAGCTGGGACTAAAAGCACCTGCCACAATGCCTGGCTACTTGAGACAGGGTCTCGCACTTGTTCAGGCTGGTCTTGAACCTGTGAGCTCAGGCAATCCACCTGCCTAGGCATCCCAGAGTTGCTAGGATTACAGGCATGAGCCACCACACCCGGCCAATAAACGAGCTTATTATTCCCCAGCTCCCACTGGAACCACACTGAGCATTTGTTGGGAACACTCTTCAGGCCAGCTGGGCTTAGGGCTTGGCCACAGTGGTCCTCATGGCCATCCTGCAGACAACCACTGAGCCACAGAACCCAGGACTCTCCATTGTGACAGTCTTGGGGCTGCCCCTCTCTGCCCAGCCTCCCTTCCCAGCACCCCTCCCTTTGAGCAATAGGAGAAAACTTGGAAACTTTGGAAAGCTTTTTATGTAACACTTTTTCTGGTGGCATCAGCCTTCCTAGTATATAGCAACATGGAAATTTCCTTGAAGCTCTTTGGAGAGGTTTTCCAAATTTGGTCTGTTTTAATATGTGGGCCTTATTCTTCAGAAAATGTCAGCCTAGTTTAAAAGTAAAATGTAGCTGGAGAAAATTTTCTCTTGTTGGTAAAAATAGTGGATGAGCATATGTGAGGTAGCTGCAGAAAGTGCTTTCAGTTTCAATCAGCTTTCTGATGGGAGATGAGTCTGCAGCTGTCCTGTACCCCAGAGAAGGCAAGACGCTCCTGCTTCCGTCCATGGTGGACACCTGCCCATCCCCGGCCTCGTCCTCGCTCTGCTGACTCTGGGAAGCAGCAAGTGGCCAGGGCGATGCCCACTCGGACAGTGTCCTCTCCCCAGACTCACTCCTGGGGGCTCATCCAAAATCACAGCTTTAGCCAAGTCCCTCCTACACTCAGCCCCCTGCTTCTCTGATGTCTACTAACAGGCGAAGGCTCTGACCTTCACCCTCACCCAGCCTTGGCCTCCCTCCAGGTACTTACTCCGCCCTCTGGCTTCAACCATGACCTGCTCCCAGGTGCCTCTGCCCAACCTACTGACACTCTGTGGTTCTGAGCCCTGGGCACACCCAGGGTCTCCTCTGGACACACCACATCCAGGAGGGGCAGAGACAGGTGACCACCAGCCCCCATGTGCTCCTGGGAAGCCTGAGTGGGGGTGGGCAGCCCTCCCCTCCCCTCACAAGGACAGGAGAGACAGCCCCAGCTCGTCCAGTAGGACAGTCCTCTTAAAGGAATCCTAGGCTCTCTCCTTCACAGGGAGAGGGGAATGATGGGTTAAAAGTCCTGGGGTCAGTTTTGCTGACCCTCAGGAAGCCTGACTCAGATGCGCCCAGCAGGACACTTTGGAATGCAGGGTACTTGTCAACTGTTGTTTCAGGTGAAACTCAGGGTTGCAGAGAAAACTCCCTCCCTGGCCCCCTGCTAGGAAATCATCCCTGGGAGACTCAAAGTGTCCATCTCATCTATCTGGGGTCACTGGGAGTCCAAACTTCTCCCCATTGGGACACTCCCAGCCTCACCCTGTGGTCAGCTGTAAATAAGAAAAGAACGTTAAAACTTGGAAGCAGAAGACCCCTAAACCACGCCTCTGTTAGGAGCCCATGGAGAGCCCAGGGAGGGCAGCAGGCAGCGCCAGTGGTGTGGGGACAGCCCTGTTAGGGACCCAATTGCAGTCCCAGGGAGTCCCCTCTTGCACAAGCCGTTAAGATTCCAGTGGAGGCCACGCGGCCTCCAGTGCCATGGCCCCAGGGAGTCTGAGCCCTCTGGCCTCTTAGTCTCGAGCTTTTTAGAACCTGGGCCTCTGGACGGGCCCTTTCTTAGGGCAGCAAGCGTTCACACGTGTTGGTGTCCGTTCCCACCCTCTCACTCGCACTGCACCCTCGCTCCCGACTTTGCGCTAACGGTATCACCACCTTACATGTGTTTATTCCCTGTGATGCGTGTGTGGTAGCACTGAGGAGAACAGGAAATAAATAGAAAAGCCAGTTCTGACCAAGCGTTGAATCAAATTCCAACCTCCTACGGCCTGAAGTAAGAGTGAGCTTCTGAGAGCACAAGGGCCCTCCCCGCGGGGCAGAGCCACGCCCAGGCACGAAGCCTCAACGGGTCAGGACAGAAAGATCCCCTCGGCCCATATAAGGCTCCTGAGACCCCAGTGAATACAGTCACCCTCAGTATCCTCAGGGAATTGGTTCTAGGGCCCTTGTGGACACCAAAATCCGCAACACGCAAGTCCTTAACAGGCTACGGTGCAGTGTTCGAACATACCCTGCTCACCCTCCTGTTCACGGACTGTCTCTAGATCACTGAACACTGACCGCACCCACCACGATGTAAGTGTGTGAAAACCGCTGGCACGCTGTATTGTTGACAGGACAACACCCTCCCCCTACCAAAGAAAGAATGCACATTTTCAGCATAGACAACTTTTTTTCCCAGATATTTTCGGTTGCAGCCCTCGTTGTTGTTTGGCGGGCCTGGGCTGGATTCGAACCCAGGCGCCGAGCCATCCCCAGATATTTTCAACCTGGGCTTGGTGGAATTTGGGGAGACGGAGCCCACACAGAGGCTGCCTGCACACACATTCCAGCTACTCAGAAATAAACATTTTGTGTTGAAACTTTGCAAAAGACACTCTATCAATCTGTCCGTTATAAGGGACATCCTGAACTCAGACTCATTGGCAGCTGTGTGGCTCCAGGAGAGGAATAAAGAAGAGTGTGACGGCGGCACTTCCTTCCTCGCAGGGGCTGACCGAGGCCGCAGGGCGAGCTGGGATGCCCGGGCGGCTGAAGGGCGGTAGTGGCCCCTCCTGGAGGGCGCTCCCCAAGCCCTGCTAACCGTGGAGTTTCTCCTTGGAAGGCCAGTTGGCAGCACGGCCACAGTCCATGGTGGTGAGAAAGTCTAGACACCAGCGGTCTGTGCGGAGCCTCGCTCTGGTTTGTGAGACAGCCCAGGGATCACTGACCCCGACGTGCTGTCCTCCACAGAGTTCACTGGACAGGCTACTCACTTGCTCCACTGAAGTTCCCATTATTTTAGAACTTTCAGAAAGGGTGCGAGAAAATAACCGAATTCTTCTTAAATGTCTCTGCCACATTCCCAACAACACAGAGGCTCAAAGGGTAGATCACAGGGATGGCACTGCCTTTCTGGCCACGTGTGATTCTGCTGTCCTCTGGAAACAGGCGGCCGCGGAGGGACAGGGGACGTGGAGATGGGGAGTGCAAGGGTGTGGGGAGCCGCAGGGGTGCGTTGTGGGAGGGACTTGGCAACGAGGCATCACGGGGACACAGTGCAGCATGGCCTCCCGCCCTGCCACACAGGGACTGCTGAGCCCTTTCTCTGCTGAGAAGGAGCTGAGGTTCTTCTTAAATTGGGCCACTTCTTTCTTGTGGCTTGAAATTCAGCTGTGCCAACCCTCATCAGTAACTTTTTGAGAGAGGAAAGTAAACCTCTCAGGAAGAGTCACCTTTGTCTAGTTCACCCCAGCACGTCCTTTGGGGTAACGGGGGCAGAAAACTGGAAGAGGAAGCTGGTGGATTGGGAAGTGCCCCCACTGTGGGCCTGAGTTGGAGAACTCTGCCCCCTACGGCTCCTGCCCCCAACTTGGAGGTGATACTCCACAGATGAAGTCCAGAGCTATGAAGTGGGGATGCCCTGGCTCCACCTCCCACACACTGGGGTGGGTAGGGACCATCGTCAGCACATTTCGAGAACAGGCAGAAAATGTGGGAGACACATCGCTACACCGTCACATAGTTAGACAGTGTTGGGCTGAGCTCAAGCCACTTGCTCAGTTACCTAAAATACTCCCTAAGGCTTACGTTTTCTCTTTTTGAAGGTCACACAGCAGAGCCAGAGCAAGTGACACCCTGGGAACATGAATGGCGGACACAGTGTGCCGAGGTGCATGTCAGGCCATGCCACAGGAGTCCTCTGAATGGTGGGTGTGTCCTCCCGTTCCCCCTTCCAACACGGCATGGTGGCCGGGGCTCACGCACCCCCCCAACCCCGGCAGCGGGAGAGAACTTGGAGAGTGCAGCCGAGCTGCTGGGCCAGCTGGCCCTCCTCGCAGGGGAGGCTCGAGGGGTTTACCACAAGGCACTGTCGAGAAAACATCCAACATGAAATGAAAGTGAAATAATAGAGCTACGTGCCCCTGGTGGCTTAGGAAATTAAAGTCTTTCCAAACACCCTCCAGTCCTCATGGGGACCCTGGGTCACCACCTGTCATCCTCTGCAACTCACCCCCAGTCAAGTGCACTGTGTTGACAGGAGGCTGAAAGTGGAGAGCGAGGGCCGGGGCCTTCACGTTAACACAAACCGGAGCGCGTGCCTGGGGCAGAAGCTTCATCAGCAGGTGAGGTGAGGAGCCGCGCACGACGTGGGAAAGGAGGGTCACACATCTCCCCCGAGTCTGAAAAGACAAGACCAAACCCACAGAAGGTCAAACTTGTTACAGACTCAACAAATAAACACCTTAAAAGCAATGGCAGCTACCAAAACACAGTTTTTAAGTTGCCAAGTAAAAGTTTTAATACGTGTCATTCTAAACCCTGGCGAAGTCTGCCTCGTGGGCCAGGTGAACTGCGTCTCCCACAGATAACCAGTTCTCAGTGGGTCGTGCCGGGCCCTACGGACACCCTGGAAACCAGACCTCAGGGGATGTTTGAGCTGCAAATTTCTCGCAGTTAATGTTGGAGCGGGGAGCACAATGCTGAGCCTCACTGCCTGGCACGTGTCCCAGCTCTGCCACGCCTGGGCGCTGGGACAGGCGGACTCACTCTCCGGCCTCAGCTTCTCCTCCTGTCGGATGTGGATAATGGTGGTGCCACCCACGGGGTCATCGTGGGGACGAGTTGCCTCCGAGGCCAGTGCTCAGTAGGGGCTGCAATGGTGTTTATGCTATTGCCATCGTCACCGTTCCTGCAGCTTCTCCAACTGTGACCCATTTCCCCACGTTCATCAGCAAAAGACATCTGCAAGAAAAGTCATGCTGACTTGGCTGAACAGACGTAATTCAAATACTTTATTAAAGAAAAGCTAAATGCCTTATAAAAAGTCAGTCCATTTCAATCTATCAAAATTTTTACTTCATTTCGATTAATCATTTTTCCCATGCATAAGATAAATGATTACTTTTGAAATCAATCTTCACATATTTAGTTAGAAATCTAAATTTTATCAAATAATCCAGGAAGCCGCTCCCAAAACAAAATAAAATAAACGTCCAGAATGTGTCTTACCAGCCACACAGCTCTGAAGAAAGGACTCTAAGTACCAATGACAGTAAGTGACCAACAGTGGCACATAACTGAGCGGAAATGTGCGATTTGCTCCCCATTTCTGTGTTAAAATGACAACGGAGGCTCTCCGAGTAAACAAGTCACCTTCTGTTCCCCAAAGTTACAATGTCAAGGAGCAAAAAGCCCAGAATCAAGGAGCTCAGAGTCACTGACCCCACAGGTGGAGAGTTCTCTCAGCCCAACATTAGCCAACAATGCCTTGGGGCAGGCCGCAGGCCGCGGTCAGCAGCCCCTTGACAGTCTGTCCACTGCCATCCAAATGTCCCCCTCGGGCCTCTCTGGAGCCTCTCACCCTCGTTCCTTAGTGGGAAGGACTGGCCCTTCAGTCTCAAAGCTTATGCCCATTGTGTCGACGCTTCTGATTCTAAATGGAATTAATGAAACAGCAAATAACATACACAACTTAGGTTTCCAAGAAACTGTGCCAGGATCTGTCATACGTTCATCAACAAATCACTGGAAGTTGGGAGCTTTATCAAGCATCAAAGGTCAGTTACATCAAAGGTCAGTTGCTGTTTTCTTGACCGCAGCCCCCCCCACCCCGCCTCACCCTGAGACTGTGGCTGTGGCTTTGTGGCCGCTTCTCCCCAGGACACTTCAGTGCAGCCCTGACACACTGGCCTCCCTGGGAAGCCCTGTCTGCCAGAGGACCAGCCCCGGACACAGAGTATGCACTGGCGGACTTGGTGGCCTGGGAAGTTTTAAAAGCAATTTCAGGGTTCTGATGAGTGTTTTTGTGTTTTTTTTTTTTTTTTTTTTTTTTTAGAGACAGATTCTCACTTTGTCACCCTTGGTAGTGTGTTGTGGCATCACAGCTCTCAGCAACCCCCAGCTCTTGGGCTTAGGTGATTCTCTTGCCTCATCCTCCCCGGTAGCTGGAACTACAGGCACCCGCCACAATGCCTGGCTATTTTTTGTTGTAGTTTGGCCGGGGCCAGGTTCAAACCCCCCACCCTTGGTATATGGGGCCAGCACCCTACTCACTAAGCCACAGGCGCTGCCCAGGGTTCTGACGTTCTGACAATCAACAAGCCCCTTTTCTGTAACTTAGCCTTCCCACCGTGGCTGTTCAAGCTCTTCCTTCCTCCAACACCAGCAGCCTGAGGACCTGCTGCGGGCGGCAGGCTGTTAGACGTCCAGATACAAGACCTTGAGCCCGGAATTACTGACTGACTTCCTATCGTGCTCTGAAAGACTGCCTTCCAGGCTCACTCCTGGCTTCCCACCACCACCCTCCACCCCATTCAGCCTCCTTCGCCCTGTCTTTTTCCTGTGCCTCTCAGCTCTTCTGGAAAATAAAGACTCAAAAAACAACCTTAAGAACAACCAGATGAAAATCTGAGCTCAGAGTTCTGGAAAAAAAAAAAGTCACAAAAACGCATGACACGTCCAAGCAGAACAGAGTCACTATTCCTCTTTCTCTGGGTTAGAGATACACACCTGAGCATGTCCTGGGACGTGTCACTCATTAGACCACACAGAGATGGGCACTGATCAATTTTTGTAAACATGTCAACCTCCCTCCGTTTCTGGTGGAGCCAGGAGCAGGCAGCTGAGCGGTACCTGAGGGAGCGACCCCCAGTGGCGCATGGCGGTGCGAGGGCCCACGTCCTGCCCTCCCACTCCACCCCCATCAACCTGGGCAGGCCCTATGCAGGAGCTGCACCAAGAAGTACTCACCCAGCCAAGCTGACTTGGGGAAAGTGTTTAAATCTTTCATTTTTGAGTAATCAAGAGAGAAAAGAGGCTTGATATCTATAGCTCAGTGGTTAGGGCTGGTGGGTTTGAACTCGGCCTGGGCCTGCTAAACAAACAAGCAACAACAACAACAAAAATAGCTGGACATTGTGGCGGGGGCCTGTAGTCCCAGCTACTTGGGAGGTTGAGGCAAGAGAATTGCTTAAGCCCCAAGAGTTTGAGGTTGCTGTGAGCTATGATGCCACCGCACGCTACAGAGAGTGACAAAGTGAGACTGTCTCAATTTAAAAAAGAGAAAAAGAATAGTGTCCTCGCTCGGCAGGCAGGGCCGGGGATGGTTATCTGGTATGTTCAGCACCCAGTCACTTCTTTTACTCTCATTTGAAGGGATCTTTTAGATAGAGCAGTGTTTTTGAAGCTTTTTATCTCACAACACACTTGAACCTCCTGTTAAATTTCCCCTATAGGAAAGTTAGGAAATTTAAATTATGTTGATTTACAAAAGAGTAAAAAA
Source organism: Perodicticus potto (assembly GCA_963574655.1). NCBI lineage: Eukaryota > Metazoa > Chordata > Mammalia > Primates > Lorisidae > Perodicticus > Perodicticus potto. The sequence goes on along the minus strand of CAUYRH010051204.1, from coordinate 1,027 downwards.
AAGTAACATACTTAGTGTGCTTTGAACCTCACTTAAAAGTAATTTGATTAATGATCTCTAACATTTTTTGCAACATGCCTAAGATCCTCTTGCTGCACTACCAGTTGAAAACCGCTGAAGTAGAGCAATTAATGTTTTTCCCACAGCCTTTTCAAGGTTATGTGTCCACTGATGGGAGTAAGGTGTTAAAAACTTCTCTGATGGGTTAAAGTGCCCTGGAGACCCTAGCTCAGATGACCCTGTCCACCTGGAAGGGCCATTGCCTTTAACTCCTAAACCCCAACCCTCACCACAGCTGGGGCCCAGGCTCAGCAGGAGGAAGCCGGAGCCGGGGCTGAGAGCGACGGGGGCCTGTGGGCCACAAGGCTCTGGTCTTGGGACCTGTATTCCCAAGTAAATGAAGAAGGAATCTCCTTGTCCAGTTTAACGACATTAATGGAAAATCAGAAGAAAAGTCTCCAAGCTGGGGAAGGCCAGGTGCAGGACTCAAAGGGAACTGTGAAAATATCCTGACCATAAAAATAGTGCATCATAATTATGTGAATAATTCATCAGCCCTTCACTTTAACTGTCAATGTTCGAAATGGAAATGTAGGTGCACAAAACAGTCCAGATTGGGAGGGAGACTCAAGCCTTTACTCCCAGAGTTGAGATGTGACTAGTAGTCAGCAGAGCCAAGACCAGGCTGGAAACGACCGCCCCACCACACACCCCAGAACGGTGCTGTCTGGGCTCCCAACCCTGGCTCTGGGTGTGTCTGCCACAGTGATCAGAGGCAGGGTCAGGACGCAGGGAAGACAGCGGCCAAGGCCTGGAGGAGCATTGTCCTTAGTCAGGTAATAGCAATGTTCCCCCCGGGCAAGATTAAACACCATGGTGTGTTCATTACCAAACACTCCATGTCTTTAACATTTTAATCTCTCGAAAGTCAGGGAATTTTATGATCAGTGGCAAGGTGGTCATGAATGGCCAGCAATTCACAGAGATATGGACATGGCTGGACAGAAGCCCCAGCCCACAGGGGAGG
>CAUYRH010051203.1:0-117152 GCA_963574655.1 Perodicticus potto | reverse complement strand
CAGCCTGAGCAAAAGCAAGACCCTGTCTCTACTAAAAATAGAAAAACTGAGGCAAGAGGATCACTTGAGCCCAAGAGTTGGAGGTTGCTGTGAGCTATGACGTAACAGCACTCAAAGAATTCCTAAAAATGATAACATCTTTATGCCATTTTTCCTGGGCCAGAGAATTGTATATTTAGTGTTTTTTCTTTCAAAATGCCAGGGAACAACAGGTTGAATTAAATAAAGAGTGCAGGAATTTCTTAAGCCTGGATATCGTCTTAATACAGAGATTACTTAGGTGGGGAATGACTAGCTGCAAAACCCTTCTTGTTATAAGGGAAGTTATTATTTAGGCAGACACGGTTTCAGCTTAATCCCATGCTTTGATTAAAAGTCACAATTAAGCATAAACCCTTTCCTGGCATGAGAAAGCTGGTAGAGGCTGCTTGCCAAACCGGCCTGCTCTGACTCTCGGTGTTCGATTTGTCAGGTCTGGCCCAGTGCGCTGAACTCTGTTGGCAGCTCCGAGGGGAAGCCGGAAAGAGGCAAGTTCCTGGTGCAAAGGTGGCTCTGCAGCACAACCTAGGCCTTGGGGGAGCTGTGGTGGTAACGTTGTACAGGATGGGTTTTCCCGAAGCTGCCAGGTAAGTAGCATTCTGAGTTTTGTCGGTTAATCCTTCTGACTTTGCACAGTTGATGATGTTTTGCATGTAAGAAATTCTGATTTTATTATCTCATTATTCATAGAAAAGTATCACATTGCATGTTTTAATAACATGGCTTTAAAACTGGCCATTAGCTTTTGAGTTTAACTGTCTTTAGAAAAATTCTGTTACAGAAAGGAGGCAGCTTAGTCAAATGAGAGTGCTGAACTAGAAGCTGGAGCTGGCTGGCTACCAGTCTCCACCCTGCCAACCTGAGTAATTCAGGCGAGTCACTCTTTTGATTTCTTTTCCTACAATTTACTTTCTCCTCATTGCCTCCCAGGCTTCTGAGGTGGTTTACATAAAGTCATCAAATGTGCTGATTGGATCTTTGCAATTAATCTAGCTGAGCCCACATTGCTGCTTAGAAGAAGACTTACTTATCTTGCTAACTTTCTTCTTCTTCTCCAAATGCCTGAGCTCCTAAAGTCTCGAGGCACTTTCTTTCCCATCCCCACTCACGACCCCTCAACTTCTCTGCTCAACTCTCTGAGAAGTGCTCTTCTTCCCCAGAGGATAATAGTTCCCCTTCCTTTCCAAGGCTCAGCTCTCCTCTTTGCATGCTTTTATTTCTAACCACTTTCTGTAAATTTGCTCTGGGTATTTTATATCTACCCTCTTTTGAACCTTTTCATTAGCAAACATGCTCAGCTCTTCCCTAATTTCTCTTTTTCAAGATGAGCCTTTTATATTAAGCCATCTTTCTTTTTCTTTTTCATTTTCTTTTTCCTTTTTTTTGAGACAAAGTTTCACTCTGTTGCCCTGGATAAAGTGCCTCGTGTCAGGACAGAGTGATGTGGCATCATAGCTCACAGCAACCTCAATCTCTTGGGCTCAAGAGATTCTCTTGCCTCAGTGTCCCGAGTAGCTGGGACCATAGGTGCCCACCACAATGCTGAGCTAATTTTTCTATTTTTTTAGTAGAGAGTAGAGACTGTCTCACTGAGGCCTCGAACTCCCGAGCTTGAGCAGTCCACCTGCCTCGGCCTCCCAAAGTGCTAGGATTGTAGGCGTGCGGCACCCCTCCCAACCCACCTTTATTTTCCTAAGCTGGAACACCTCACAGTCTACTTGCCTCACCATTGAAGTCAGGTAAGGCTACTGACAATCTGACAAAAGTAAATGTCCTTGGCTCTATTTTCCCTCCTTATTCTCATTTTTTTTTTTTTTTTTGGAGAGACCGAGTGTCACTTTATCACCCTTGTTAGAGTGCCATGGTGTCACACTGCTCACAGCAACCTCCAGCTCCTGGGCTTAGGCGATTCTCTTGCCTCAGCCTCCTGAGTAGCTGGGACTACAGGCACCTGCCACAACGCCCGGCTATTGTTCTGTTTTTGCAGTTTGGCCGAGGCCGGGTTTGAACCTGCCATCTTCAGTATATGAGCCACAGGCGCTGCCCTTTTTCTTTTTCTTTTTTTTTTTTTGAGACTGAGTCTCACTTCATTGCCTCTAGTTGAGTGCTGTAGTGTCATAGCTCACAGCAACCTTAGACTTTTGGGCTCAAGGGTTTCTCCAGCCTCAGCCTCCTAAATAGCTGGGACTGAAGGCTCCTGCCACATGCCTGGCTATTTTTTTTTTTTTTTTTAAGAAACGGGTCTTGCTCTAGCTCAGGCTGGTCTCAAATTTGTGAGCTCAGGCAATTCACCTCTGCCTCCCAGAGTGCTGGGATTATAGGCGTGAGCCACCCCGCCTGGCTCCCCCTTATTCTCTTTAAACTTGCAGTAGCTTTTAATTAATATTAATTGAGTCCTTTTGAAATTCTTGGTAATTATTTAATCATTTATTCATACTTTATTTTCCACAAAAGATCTAAGACACATATAAGATATATTTCTTTTTTTTCACAATGATTTCTTAAAAATAAAATGTAAATGGCTCGGCACCTTTGGCTCAACGGGCTAAGGCGCCAGCCACATACACCTGAGCTGGCGGGTTCGAATCCAGCCCAGGCCTGCCAAACAACAATGACAGCTGCAACCAAAAAAAATGGCCAGGCGTTGTGGTGGGCGCCTGTAGTCCCAGCTACTTGGGAGCTGGAGGCAGGAGACTCGCTTGACCCCAGAAGTTGGAGGTTGCTATGAGCTGTGATGCCACAGCACTCTATCCAGGGTGAGAGCTTGAGGCTCTGTCTCAAAAAAATAAATAAATAAATAAATAAATAAAACGTAAATAGGATTTTTGTACATATGTAAGACACATTTCTTTTTACTTATTTTTTTTTGAGACTGAGAGGCTTGCTGTGTTGTCCTTGCAGCAGCCTTAAATTCCTGGGCTCAAAGGATCCTCCCTCTCAGCGTCCCTGAGTCCAGGGACTACAGGTGCATAGTGCAGAGATTTTATTGTGCCTTTGGTACACACTTCTTTTATTGAATGTATTATGTTCTTACCTTCTACAGGCTTTCGGGTCTCTTCTTGTCTTCTCACTCTTCTTTCTCTGCTTAGAAAATCATTTCTGCTGTAAAAGTTGTGTCTTTCGTTTAAAGCCTGTTTCAATCTAGTGCCACCTATCTTTGAATATCCATAGCACTTTGTACCTTTTGGAGGTATTTACTGTCCCGTTCTGATTTGGTTGGTTGCAGTGTATCTAGCTTCTTTTTATTCTCTTTATTGTTGAAGTCTTTGACACCTAATACTGCAACTTCCCCTGGTCTTAGAGTCTCTTTTATGGTGATAAATGTTTGTTGAAGTGGAATAAAATGTGTTGAGTCTCGTTTCCTCCTGAATGGTATTCATTGCTATAGACTGACCTCTGAAATTCCATCCAGTTCATATTTGAAGTTGAAAATCCTTAGTAAAAGTCAAACTGTAAAGAGCTATAGTCATCATATTAGTGTAGCTGTCTAATTTGCTCAGAGTAGAAAGTTAAGAATTTAGGGCAACAGATTCTATTTTAAATGTAGAATCCTCATAGTTCTTTTATTTTCCAGAGACTAAATAATTAAGAGAAAGAACAGTTCACATTAACCAGAGTCAATATTTCTGAGACTGCAAAAGCATGAAAACAATCAGAAGTTACATTAATGACTAATAAGAAATTGGCTTGAAATATTTTGCAGATATTAATAGGTTTAGTGGTAGAACATAACTCACTCTAAAGACCAAAGTTGAGAACAATTCTTTTTTTTTTTTTTTCTGTAGAGGTACCGTGGTGTCACACAGCTCACAGCAACCTCCAAGTCCTGGGCTTAGGTGATTTTCTTGCCTCAGCCTCCCGAGTAGCTGGAACTACAGGGAACCCACCACAATGCCTGGCTATTTTTTTGTTGCTGTTTGGCTGTGGCTGGGTTCGAACCCACCACCCTTGGTATACGGTGCTGGTGCCCTACTCACTGAGCCAGAGGCACTGCCTTCAACTTTGTATTTTATTTGTTTTTTACACAAATACATGCCAGTATATTAAACTTTGTTTATTAAAATATAAAAGTATAGTTTACATACAGTAGTTTACCCTTTTTTTAAATTTCCACAGTTTTGACAAACATATACAGTTGTATAACTGCCACCATAATCAAGATGTAGAACAGTTCCATCATCCCTGAAAATTCCTTATGTGCTAATAAATTGTGGTACATGTATACCATGGAATATTATGCTGCCTTAAGCTTGCCCTCAAGCAAGACAGATAGCCTACTTATGTTATCTGGAAACTTGAGATATGGAAATGTGAAACAGGTCAAGATAAACACAATAATAATGTCTCACTTAAAGTAAATAATGAACTGACATTCACCAATACCTACTACTTTAAGAAGTTACAGGAGTGTTAGAGAACTGTCAAGCATGTCTGTGTGTCTGTGCCATGGCTGTGTGGCTGTGCTACTGTGATTGCTTGGTAAGTATGACTCCCACCTATTTGGCCAACAGTAAGTACACAACAGGGTGGTTTCTTGTACCAGAGATGCTTTAAGTGATGCTTACAACTACTGTATTATTTTAGTGTACACTGTTACTATAATTTTAAATCTTCTTTGAAAAAAATCTGAATTAAATAATATATATAGTCCTAAGAGGTGGTATTAAAGCTTAAAAAAGCTTTAAAAGAGGTATTAAAAATGATACAGTACTTTCAAAAAATTGAAAACCTGCACAGTCAATTCAAAACAAATACACTGACAAGTATAAGTAACATGGATGAGAAACAGTAAAACAGAATAAAGCAAAAGACACTGCAATGGTTGTTGAATTATATGCTTTAGGAATGTATGCCCATTCTTTACATTTATTCCTTTGGGAAAATTATTCATGAATAATGCAAATGCTGATTTATCTGACGTGTTATGTAACAGATCTGTGCAACCACACTGTAATTTTGACTAATATTTTTTTAGGACTACTAAAGGGCTAAGTGGAGTAATAAGTGTCATGGCATAGGATCAGTTTCATATACTATTTCAACATTTTCAGAAAACTGGATAGAAGAGGTAAAGAGAAAAGCTAATCCAAGAATTTACTTGAGGAAGAGAAATGACAATTCAGTCAAAACAAAAAAACAAAGAAAAAAAAAAAAAGCCCACACAGCCCAAAAAGTATTCTGTTTAGTTTCTATTAACTTCTAAGTCTAGAATATCAATCATAAAGCAAAAGACAATAAATTTATGCTAGGAAAGTATTTGATTAAAAATACATTCCTAGGTTATCAATCTAAAAATATACACACAGAGACTTTTGTTGATATTTGATACATTTTGTGCATTTATGTATATATACAGATATAAGCAATATAACAACTCTGTATACCCTTATTCCTAAAAACCCCCAAAGCAGGCTTTCTTACAAAAAAGAATTGCCATGTCAATGTTCATATCTTCCAGTTAAAATCTCAGGAAAATAGTTTTTGAATCTTTAGTTCCATAGGTCTAGGAAATAATTTACAAATAATGTCACATATCTCTTCTCTTTTACCAGCATGTGTGTGGTTAGGTTAAAAAAAAAAAGTGTTCTATTTTATGAATGAGGAAAATGTACACTGAATAAAATCCTTCCCATTTCGTTAGGTCCTTCTTCTATAACTCTTATTCCTGATGTACAAAAAACTCAGAGATTCACTGAATACAGGGTTCTGCTCAAAAGCAACTTTCTGTCTTTAAGAACCATCATGTCAATAATATCCATTACATTGCTTGCTTGTTTAGTGGTTTCTCCGATGACCCTAATTTATTCCTGTTAGCACTTTCACTATCTTTAATCACATATTTACTTTTGTTTGTATTATCCTAACTTTCCTCTTGTAACACATCTTCCTTGTCTGAACACACAAACACACACATACACCTTAAGAGTAAGACCCTTTGCTTTTTTGTTAAAATTATTAATACAGATAATAGAAAAAAAGAGTCAGGTACACATCAGACTTTCAATTAATGACTTGAATGATCTCTTTTTTAATGTAACAAGGTCAGGGCAGCTAGAACTTTGTTCTTAGTTTTCTAATTCCAAGTTCAAGGCTTCCTCCACCACATAGTACAGAGTTGTCTTTCCTTAAGGGGTTGAACTAGGAAGAGAATCAAGTTATGTAGTGTAGTTATAAAAGTATACAACATCTTCTCTTACTGACTTAATTATAATTTATATTTCTCTAATATGTACTTTGTGGCTAACTAACTAGGGATACAATCTTTTGTCTTCAATCAAATAGAAATTTCACAGTTTTATGAGCCCAAACACCTGGCTTATCTATTGTAATCCATCTTCCTCTCAGACAACATGCTAACTATAGAAGGATTTTCAGTTAATCACAATGCAAAGTATATTTTCTTAGATTTATGTCTGAAATTAGAAGCAGCTGACCACATCAATATTTTAAAGAGATTTCCACTTTAATGTTGCTCTATTTTAAAATTAAAAACTCAAGTATCTATCAGGATAGTTTCAGGATGCAGAAGATATATTTTAAAATTTTGTTTTATTGTAAAAATATATTATGTTTATGAAAGATTTTAAATGTAAATCATGAATTTTGACTGCCAGAATAAGTTATAGTTTTTATTTAGTTAGCTTGTATTTTAAAATTCCATGTGCCTGCTAATGCATAAACTACTTGCAAACTCTCCATTGTGGACTAACAATATTTGCAGCCACTCCTATATGAATATTCTAACAAATAAAAGAAGGTTTTCTTATAGTAAAAAAAAAAGTGTAATTTTATTCATGTTTCAGCATAGGTCCATGTGCCCTTCTCCTTCTCCACAAAGGGAAGGAAAAGTAATTTTATACTTTGTAGTTGACTTCGAGCTAATGGATTATCTCCCTTGAACACCATAATAAATTTTCTCATAAAAGACATTTTTTCCTAGTAACACATAAATGAATGGATGATATACTTAAAAAATTTCCAGTCAATGAGGCACACTGAAACATTTTGATTAACAAATTATATAGCTAGAGTAACAGTCACAAACAGGAAGAGGAATACTGAAGATATATAATTTTTCCCCTTTCCCTTACTCTGAAGAGTACATTTATATACTCCACATAGAATGCAAATTTTCATCAGGTTATACCCTTCCCTCATGTGTGCCTTAATAATAATGATAGTTATGATGGTGACAATAGGTAATAAATAACATTTATTAAACCCTTGCCACATACTATGGACATCACTAAGCCCTTCACATATGATAATTTGCTTCAGATGTAATATCTTACTTCTTATACTAATTCAGAGGAGGAAGGTATTGTCATAGTAACATAGAAGATTACACATCCCCTCACATCTGTTCTTGCTTAAATCCTGGGCACATGGTCATCCACATTTCCAACCCCTTTTTGCAACCCTATGTGTCCATGATGCTAGGTCCCTACATGTGTGAACAGATATTGTATCTCTATCTCTCTCTATCTCTGTCTATATGGGTGGATGGATAGATAGATAGATAGATATAGCTTCCCAGGCATCTTCTAGAAAAATATTTGCCCCATAATCTCAATTTCAAAAAATGTTGGTGATTAGAAAGAACCGAAAGAAATGGATTAATGTTTTAAGAACAGCTAGTTCTCCAGCCTGGATGGCTGAATGACTTCATGGATTCGAGCATATCTTTCTGTTTCCTTCAAACTGTTTTGTGAAAGGGAAACATTTTATTTGAACCCCTGTATTTTAGGATCTGTTTGTTACAGCAGTTTAGCTTTTAGCCTCATGGATATACCTGATAGTGTGCCTGAGAAAACTGAAGTTAAGAAAAGCATAGTTACTTGCTCAATAACACACAGTGTATCCTATACATAGCACATCTTCAGTTAAAACAAAACAAAACTAACTTTAATTGAGTAATGGACCAAGAATAACTCCAAAGAAGACATAATTAAGTTTAACATGGATTTTTCACATTCAGGCCTTTTATTGATCTTTTCTGTGTCTCTCCATCTACCATGTATTCTAGGACAGGGAATAACCAAGTAAACTAGATCATCTTGCTCTACTAATTACTATATTAATGAGAGCTAGGACCTTATAAAACTATTGAAATAATTCACTTTTGGGTTAACATAAATCTTATTTCTGTATCTGTCCTACAATGTATCCCCCTTCATTGCAACTGTCTTACCCCCTCAGCCTCAAAAATAAGCACAGTATCTGGTATACAGATTATCCTTGATAAAGGTGCTGTTTTTGGAAAGAATGCTAATTAACATCACCACTGGCTATCTATAATTCACTATATACATTTTTTAAAACCACAGAGAATTAATTTAGAATAGAAAAAGATTATAATAGCTTTAATTTGATTATAATTATCTAATTTTTCCATAATTTTTTAAAGTTATGATTTAATAACCATTACCTTAGCTATTCTAGAAATTAATTCCTTAATTTTAAGTTATTTTCATTTCAATTTCTTCCTAAATGAATTCCTATTACAGATAAAAGGTTAAATAACTTTATAAATGAATAAAATTATGACATTTACTTGCTTAAATACTTACATATTTTATATTAATATTAAAAATAAAATGTAAGTTTTATTGACTTTTAGATTTATTATCTAGTGAGAGTAATAGTCTAGTAGTTTTATGTGATTGTTTTTTGCCTTTGATATTAAAATCAGTCTTGAGTGTTTTTAATATTTGGATATATTATGACATAACTAGGCATGCAAACAGACAATGAGAAAAGTAGGCACTATGACTCTTAAAGAATTAATTCTAGACCATTATTTAATTTTTCTTAAAGAGAAAGTCAAAAAATTTTGGATCTCCTTGTGCTTAAAAAAGTAAAATAAAATCACACTTAGGATAAGGCCTCAGATCCCAGGTCAGCTGTCTTCTAGTTCAGACCTACTAGATGTAGACTCGATACAGGTTGGAACCTATTGCAGATGTCATAGAGAAGGTTCCTTGTGCTTCACTTTAAAAACAATCCTTAGTTATCAAGCTACAGAAGGTGTATAGTGAATTCTTATAATATGGTTGTTATCTTGACCTCCACTTGAAAGATAAGTTTAACTTGCACATATCAGAACCAGAACTTAGTCACCCTTGACATGGTCATGAGTTCTCTGCCTTCTCTCAGTCCGTCACTGTGTTCATTACAGACACCTGAATTATACTACTGCTTCCTGGCGACCTCCCTGTCATCTTCTTACCTATGAGATAGCTAGATATAACCTAATGGACTCTCTCCCCTAACTGCTTTAACCCTCATAATGAACTAGAATGCTACAGTGACTACCCGTTAGTCATGGCATGCCACCATGGACCTGGTGCCTGCTTACTTTAAACCCACCACTCAGAACTCCCTAAGGGAACCCGGCTTGACTAATGCCCTGGACCCCAATAAAGGCTGAATTCCTCACTCTCTTGCTCCCTACCCACTGGTTCTGGTTGAGTGCATATGTCACGGATGCCTTCTCCTTACCTGTTGGCTGTGAAGTATGATGTCCCCTTCTCTTTGGAATCTGTTAACAAAACACTGTTTCTATTGTTTGTGTGTTTATTGTGTATTTCCTCTGTGTATCACCTCAATGACCAAACCCAAAATCTTCTATAAACTGGACACAGGTCAGACCAAAGCCATCAAGGTATCTATCAATATAGATGTTTCTTATGATAAGGTCTTATTCTGACAAATCCATCATAAGTTAGAAGCCCCAGTAGGGCATGGCTAGAGTTACTGCCACTCCAGAGACAAACCTCAGGACCAAATTAGAAAGAAAAAAATACAACAAGGTGACCTTGCAATTTCATTTGCTGAAAACCATTGGTAATTTCATATAAGCAATTGTTACTGTAAAAAATGTGAAGTACTAGATATTTAACAGATATTTAAAATCCAATAGTAAAAATGACAAACTTTGCTCTCTGACCACTTAATTCTAAGAAATATTTGACTTTAAAATTTCTGATAGCGAATTTTCACTACAGTTTTATGTGCTAAATAGCAAGATAGTCATCGAGATATGTATTTATTTCCTAAGTTTCTAGAGGTCAGTATATGGGGGAAATGAAGAAATGCATAATTACCATCATGTTAATAATAATAATTTTAAAAAAGTTATCATGGATAACTTAACCAGGTGTTAATGAGTGAGAAGTCACATTAATATCAATATTAAGTGAATTGTATTTAAGAATACCTAGAAATATAATTACCAAGGGAGGTAAAAGAACCAAATAGGGAAAATTATGAAACACTAACATTGGAGAAGATGTAAATAGATAGAAAAGTATACCAGACTCATAGATCAGCAGAATCAACATTGTTAAAATGGCCATACTCCCTAAAGTTATTTAAAGTTAAAGTGAATACAATTCTGATTAAAATACCAATGCCATTTTTTGCAAATCTAGAAAAAATAGTTCCATGTTTCATATCAAACTTTATAGTAAAGACTGTAAATAACCAGTGCAACCTTACAAGATAAGTACAAAGTGGAAGGCATCACTTTACCAGACTTCAAGCTATACTATAAGACAGTAGTTACCAAAATGGCATGGTACTGGCACAAATAGAGAATAGATGTATGAATCAGAACAGAGAAACCAGTGATGAAATTATCCTCGTATTCTTGTCTGTTTTTTGACAAAACAGATAAAAACATACACTAGGGAAAAGAATCCCTAGTTCAACAATTGGTGTTGGGAAAACTGAATAGCCATATTTAAAAGAATGAAAAGAATCCACATCTCTCACAACTCACAAAAATTAACTCACAGTGGATAAAAGACTTAAACCTAAGGCGGGAAATATAAGAATCCTAAAAGAAAATGTGTGACAAACTCTTATAGCTATTGACCTACGCAAATAATTCATGAAGACCTCAAAATCAATCACTGTAACAAAAATAAATAAAAGGAACATGATCAAATTAAAAAACTTCTGGACAGCCAAAGACACACTCCAAAAGGCTCATGCCTATAATCCTAGCACTTTGAGAGGCAGAGGCAGGCAGATTGCTTGAGTTCATGAGTTGGAGACCAGCATGAGCAAAGTTAGATACTGCCTCTACTAAAAATAGAAAAACTAGCCAGGCATAGAAGCATGTGTCTATAGTCCCAGCTATTCAAGAGGCTGAGGCAACAGGATTGCTCCAGGCCAGGAGTTTGAAGTTGCTGTGAGGTATGACACCATGGTACTCTACCCAGAGTGACAAAGTAAGACTGTATCTCAAAAATTTAAAAACAAATGAATATAAGGAAATAGCCCACAGAATAAGAGAAAATATTTGCATGTCATATGTTTTATATAAAAGTCTGATAATAAGAATTTACAAAGAACTCAAAGAAAATCAGCACGTAACAACCAAACAACACCATTAAAAATTGGACAAAAGGATGAACAGAACTTTCTCAAGTGGTCAATAAACTCATGAAAAAATGCTCAATATCTCTCATCTTTAGGGGAATGCAAATCAAAACCACAATGAGATATCATCTAACTCTAATGAGAAAGACTCATATTATAAAGAACCTCCAGAAACAGATGTTGGCATGGATGCCAAGAGAAAGGAACTCTTACACACTGTTGGTGGGACTGTAAACTAGTACATTCTCTATGGAAAATTATATGATGATACATCAAAGATCTTAAAGTAGATCTACCATTTGACCCAGTAATCCAACTTCTGTGTATATACCTAAAGGATAAGAGATCATTTTATAAAAAGGACACCTGCACTTGAGTGTTTGTAGCAGCACAATTTATAATCACAAAGATGTGTAAACAACCCAAGTGAACCATCAATACTTGAATGGATTAATAAAACATTGTGTATGCATACTATGGAGTACTACTCAGTTATATAAAAGGGGTGATCTATTTTCTTTGTGACACCTAGATGGAACTAGAAGCCATTCCTCTAAGTGAAACATCATAACAATGGAGGAACACAAACTTGTACTCAATAGCAAATTGGGACTAACTGATGAACACTTAAATGCATATATCTAAATCTCAATGAAAATCAAGCTGGGGGGAAGAAGGGGAGAAGGGATAGAAGGAATGGGGAAATTCACGCCTATTGAGTACAGTGCACCCCACTAGGTGAAGGGCACACTTTTATAACTTTGACTTAATCTGTACAAAAGCAAAATATGTAAACAAATCACGTGTACTCTTTAATATTCTGAAAATTTTAAAAATCACATAAAAAAATATTTCCATATGTAAAACAATGGTTTAGTGCCCATCAGAATGTAAAAATGAAGAAAAACTAACATTTAGCTTGCAGTAGAACTCATACTTTGTAGCAATGGAAGACTTGAAAAAATTTCTACTTGTGATGATTAAATTAAAGCTTTATTAATACAAAACAGAAAAGACCAAGATACAGGATTTTCTTAATTAGTATCTCATTTGGACTTATGTGATGCTTCAAACATCATGAGAACAATTTCATCTAAAATCTAGGCCAATCCACATCAATTTCTCAGTAACCCATTTCTGGTCAGGTTTCTATGGTTTGGCTTTAGGAATATTTCAAAGGTACGATGACCTTCAGGGACATATGCTTTGTACATTTCTCATCCTATAAAATCAGAAGCATTTCAAGGATGGTGATTTCTATCTCTAAATTCCCTCAGTAAGCTAAAATTCAAAATGCTGATAATACTACTAAGATCTCCTCTTTATGTGCTTGATGAAAGTATCGCTCTCATTATTTAACCAAACCATTACTAGGATCTTCAACACTAATCATAATGTTAGATTACATGAGTTGTTTTAGCTTAGATCATATTTTCATATATCCAAAAAGTTACTGATTTTTTTCCTGAAGTACTTTTTGTCTAACACATATATTTATTTATTCTCATCAAAATAGAAAAATACTGTTCTCAACACAATATGATTGATGTTATTAAACTCTATCAAAAATTCAACCAGAGCTAAGAGAAATTAGTGAATTAATTATTTTCTCTAATATAGGTCAAACTTGCCCCTTTTTCTAGCTGTATATGACTGTGGCATGAAAATGTCTACCCTTTCCTGATCTCTTTACGTGAAGGACTACTTTCATTATAGTTGTTAAGGTAGAAAATAAATCATGGGATTAATAGCCGCTTTTTTCCTTCCTTGACCTTTCTATTGACCATCACTTAGAAGGAAGAGAACTTCACTCACATACACACACATGCACACACACACACAAACCCCCATCTCTAGGCACAAGCGGGCTTTTTCCCCAACAGTATTCAAGCAATATAAGGAAAAAAGCAGCTTTCAGGGTTCTAGTTGCTACTGGAGTGGGGAAGCACACACCCTCATGCCTGAGGCAAAAACTGCAAGGACCACATTCCTGTGCTAATTTCATGATCATTTTCAGCCCTCAGACCTCTGGTCAATTGCGACACACTTCCCCAAAACCCCTTGCAGCAGGATAGGATTTAAACCCCCTAAACTGAAGACAAGATGGGAAGGGGGAGAGGTGTCTCCTCTCTGCTGCTAGAGGTTCGGACATCCCCTCTTTTGCTTATCAATCTTTCTGTCAATAAACTCTGTCCTGTCACTGATCTACTTGCTCTGTGGTTTCATTCTTTAAACCACAGATCAAAAGGACTTGGCATAGAGAGAAATTCTGGCAATAGAAACTCTTAAGTTGACCACCCATGGGACTGTAACAAACAGGTCAACATACAGAGGTGGTCAACATAAGGATCAAGGCCTACTGTACTGGTATGTACATGTGATGCATGGCTGGTCTATGAAAATTAAGTCAACTTAAGGAGGTGGTCAATGTAAGGAGGCAGTCAACTATGGAGGGTCTAATGAATTTGTTTGAAGTCAATGTCCAAACTCTCTTCCTCAATGTTTACTCCTGAATCAATGAGTCAGTATGTGGAATAATGATTTATTATGGAACTATCAGGCCTTAACCAAAGATGTTCCATTTTTATTCAGAAGAATTTACTTTCTATTATTAGTCCTATGAACTATTACAATAAAGCAAATTTTAAGGATGTGGGAAAGCTTTTATAAGGTAAGAAAGGTAATCATAAATCCTTTTTTTTGGAACTAACTTTGATTCTGTTGAGAATTCTTTCTGATGTCTTAATTATACCTAGTCAACAAATATTTACTAAGTTCAAACTATCTGTCATTGCTAGAAATAAGGAGGTAAGCAAAAAATAGCATGGCATTTTCCCCAAATTTATGAAATTTATAAGATTATGAGAAAGAGAATATTAATCAAACTTTCAGGTAAATGAATATATTGTTATAAATTGAGCAGGTTATCTTTTAAAAAAGTGTTCTTTGAATAGCAGGCTCAGGTCTGAAGCCAAAAACTGTGTAGGATTTACTTAGACAAACGAAAGCACAGAGCTTAGAAGACAGAAGAAAGAGATTGTCCTCAGACAGGCCCACAGCAGAGTGTGTAGAGGAGCTTATACGTATGTTGAAGTTTGATGGAAATCCTTGAGGTAGAGCAGGAGACTTGGTGAGTCAAAGAGGTTAATGAGTGATATATAGAATCATTCTTAATGATTTCTTAGTCCTTATCATTTTCCTGAAAATAGGCTACTTTATTTTTCATAGCAAATGTTAACAATAATTTCAAATGATGAAATCTCACTTTGAGCGTTTTCCCTGAAAGCAATGTGGTGGTGCTACTGAAACACAATATAAAACTTAAAGGCTAACAGTTCAATTTTGTTTCATTTTGTTTTTAAAGTATTTGGAATTTTTCTCACAATATTTTAGTATCCTCAGAGTTATCACTCCCAACATGGATAGCAATATAATAAAAGAGAGAGAAAGAAAGAGTAGGGAAGGAACCTGTCGTTGATTCAATAGTGAGTCAAGGCTCTAATATTTCTTGCCTGAAGTGGACTAAATGAAAGAGACATTTCCACTACAAACAAGACTAAGAGAATGTGAGCAACTCCTCCTGTCATGGAGTGATGAGCTTTTCATAAATTCACTATTTAAGGGATTCTTTGTCTGCTATGGGAGAAAACTAAAAAGAAAACACTGATGCCAAGACTATTTCATTTACATAAGCTGAAAGGATTTGTTCAAAATATTTAAATAAGCAAATCAGTCAAATAAATTTAACTGATAGTTGCTGGTTTTAAATGGAGATCTATCAATCAAGCTATGTTCAGATCCATCTCTCCTCAATGTCAAATACAGTGGCCATGATAGAAAACAAGTGGAAATATGTTCAACTGTTTGTGAAGCTTAAGTCAATGATATAATGCAATATATATTGAACTTAATTTTAAGCAATGCCTATCTACTTCTAATGCATTTTCAAAAAACAAGTAATATACATTGATTGCTGAATTCTCAATGAGGTAAGTATATCCAGTGTCAAGATAGCATTTCAATTGTGACAGACAGTTCTTCAGATGGACAAATTTTGTCATATTTCACTCCTGTTGACTTGAGATGTGAAAATGAAGAGAAACTCAATGAAACTCAAATTTAGATACAGTGTTCACAAGCTAGCAGATCTTGAAGGCCACTGACAAACTTGGCTGGATATTTCTGGGTGTATGTGCGCATATGTGGCCTTGCCCTAAGTATGTCAGACATAGGGATGATAGAAACTCAGATCGAATAGAAAAAAGTAATTCTTTAGTTTGGCTGTATTCATTCTTGCCAGTAACCTTGTCTACTAGGACATCTTAAGTAAAGAAACAGGATCTGTAGTGAGATGTTAGAGCTGTTAAATTTTTAGCATTTCCACATCAGATGATCTTGTTTACTAAAAAAGCTCCTTTTAGAAACAAGAAAGCAGGCTTACATTTTCCCTGGTATGAAAGCCAGACAAAAGGGGGAAAATAGGATACATGTGTATAATATTTTTGTCATCCTGAAGCAGGAGGTGTTTTCTATTTGATTTTTGGAGATAGGCTGTCACATTTTTTCTTGCCTACTTGCACCATCAGCTGCCATTTTGGGCTTCAACAAAGGGGTCAGTATAGAGGTAGGATAAAGAAACTAGTTCATTTGGATTTGAACAATAAGTTCATTCATGGCTCTTTCACTCTGGAAGATTCCTAGACTTTAGTAACACAGCAATTGCTAAATAAGAATAAGGCAAATGGATTCTGATAAAGACCAATACCAGTGTTTTCAAAAGAAGAGAAATACTGCGAGGTGCTTCATAGGGAAAGGCTGTCTGTCCTGTGGCCAACAGGAAGGTTCTATCAGAGCATCCTTATTAAAAACAAGCAGAATTACCTTTTCCCTGCAGAACTTGTACCTAACTAAATCCATTTAATGTATCTGGATTTCAACAGAGGAGAGGAGGAAGGTGTTTTTAAAAATCATCCTTGTCTTTTTGGACTTTCTATTCATTCTCCATTGTATTTGTTAGCCCAGTCACATAAAGAAAACTCAAATCCTAAGTTTGGTTCTAGAATAGACCTACGGACGATTTCTTTTCTGATCTCTGCCTCAATTACAATGTAATGGGAAACTGGAGGGGAGAGGACGCAAAAGGATAAAATTACCTCTGTTTTATATTTTCAAAAGCTTTTTGCTCTCTTGATAGCCATCATAAACTGTCACGAAAAAGCAAACTGGAAGTATCAGCAGCTCCTTACAATAACACACCCTTAAAGAGCGCTGTTTTGAGATTCTCTTTATTTTTGCTAAAGCCTGGATGCTTTCATAGGAAAAAAGCAGGTCAGTGTGCTGTTGGCAGGCTGTCCCCCACCAGCCTTCTATCTGATTCCCTTGGTGACAGAGACTTTCTCTTTACTTTTTTCTGTCAGTGATAGAAGAAGGAGGGGTAAAGAGCTCCTACTTTTTAGTGCACAATTCATGCCCAGCATCTCTCACCCCGGCCCATCACTAGGCCTGCCCTAGGCATACAGTCAATCTTCACTGAGAAATAAACATATAAGTGAAAATTAAAAAAATAAAAGCACCAGCTCTATGCTCAGGATTGAGTTAGAGGTGGGACTGTTAAGCAAAATGTTACCCTGAAGCTGTCAGGTTCCTATTCTTGGTTGAGCCTGAGCCTTTCTAAAGCCCTTTTACCTTTCAACTCTGGCTGCACATGGAATTTTAGGGTCAAGCTTTCAGAAATATTAAATTAACCATATTAACAATTTCAGAACATCACTTTTTATCCATACTTCCAAAAACATAACTTAAATATATAAGTCATAGTGCGGCATTTTCAGATCTTTCCTTCCTTGTTCTCCTCTGTTCTTCCTTCTTTGCTTTCTTTCTTGGTGTTAATTTTTGGAGACTAGAAGCCAGCAGTATAAAACCTGGAAAATAATGGATGAATTTTTAATTCTTACTTCGAAGCAAGTGCTTTCTTACTGCTGATGTCTAAATGAGTATGGATTATGCCAAATGCATGGTCTTAGATTTGTTTTCAGATTGAGACATTTATTATATATTATGTGTTTGTAGATATATAAATACAGACATAATATTTTCTCTCTTTTTCATGTTGACTTTACTTATAATTTATTTTGTGTTCAATAAGGTATTAAATCCAAATGAAGAAATTAAATACTAGAGAAATAAACTAAGGAAGAAAATTAGTAATATCTTCAGCTGTTAGATATTTAATTTTTACATATGTTTTCCAAGTCTAATTTCCAAGCCTATTTAGGACAAGCTAGGTCCAGAAATAGCGATTTTAACTAATTTTGCTTCATTATGCCAGTCATTATACATTTTTAACAAATATACACTAAGTAGTTATATGCATCCAGAATCATGCTGGGTTTTACAGGTATTTGATTGCCTATTCTCTCAAAGACATTTGCATCTTTAGGATAGAGTGTGTCGTTATTTTTGCCTGTTCAAGTTCACATATCAATGCCATTTTCTGACCAATAGCCTTGGTTTTCCTTTGATCCCTGTGGCTGTGTTTCAAAGACCATGATTATCCTTTCATCTCTTGAGTTTTAGAATTTGGTATAAAATGAGCATACAGCCAGAGTTTGTACAATAAATGTTAACCTCAGGATTATGGGTGACAGTATTGAAAAGGCAATAGTCTCTTCAAGGTAAGGTAAAGAACAACTACAAACTAATAGAATGTAAGTCTGGATGCTGGTGACCACTTTTTCTTTCTCAACAGAAATAGCATCAGAACGAAGACAAAGATGGAAAGAAACTACTGACAACATATTCTGGAGTTATAGATCCTGATATCCTTTAAGACTTAAATATTAAAATTTCAAATACATGTTCCATTAAATTCTTTTTCTTGCTTAAGCCCATTGGATTATGTTTCTGTCTTCTGATCAAAAGTAGGAAAATGAGATCATTACATTCATTACTCTGAATCAGAGTTTCTCAAAGTCCAGTTTACAGATAAGCCTCACCAACGGTAGCAGCAGCATCTGGGAGCTTATTAGTAATGCAGATTTTCAGCCCCACCCAAATCTACCAAACCAGAAACTTTAGGAGTGGGTCTCGGTAATGGGCATTTTAACAAGAACTTCTGACTCAGCACCTGTGACTCAAGCGGTTAAGGCATCAGCCACATACAACGGAGCTGGTGGGTTTGAATCCAGCCTGGACCCGTCAAACAACAATGATGGCTGCAACAATAAAAAAATAGCCAGGCATTGTAGCGGGTGCCTGTAGTCCCAGCTAATTGGAAGGCGGAGGCAGGAGAATCGCTTGAGCCCATGAGTTGGAGGTTGCTGTGAGCTGTGATGCCACAGTACTCTACCCAAGGCAACACTTGAGGCTCTGTCTAAAATGAATCAATCAATAAATAAATAAAAAATAACAAGAACTTCCATTACACAGTCAAGTCTGAGAACTGTTGTTTGAACTTATTTGTCTGGAGAAATGAAGGTGAGGTTAGACTAGATTGTAGTCCATAGACGTTTCTGCTGCATTAAGTAAATGTCTCCGGTGGAAAGTCTGGATGAGATCTAGACTAGGAACCAGATTTCAGCTGACAAAAGGAGAACCGGAACCAGGAAGGAAGAGGAGGAATGCTGCCAACACATTCGGCTCCCCCGGACCTTCCAAAAGTGAAATGGAATAATTCATTCATGCAGGTGTATCTTGAAGAGCAGACCTTATGTGTATCTTGGCCTGGAAGTATTTCACTTGTCTTATAAGTTAGAGAAACTGCTGACGTTTAGAAAGGTAATTGTGAGCTAAGAAAGAGTCAAACCGGGGGAGATCTTTGAAAGGTGAATAGGATCAATAGGAAAAGCCAAGGGTTCAAATATTGGAAACATAAAATACGTCAGTATGAGGTATGTGTGGGAGGCTAAGAGAAGGTGAAGCCGAGAACCAGGACTGAACCAATAAAACATGGCTTTAAAAAGAAGGTCTATGTTTGGCAGTTTGTTTCACCCTCTGCAAGCTGCATTTTACAATCTGAAAGTGTTTTCATCTTATCTGTGAGCAACACCACTTGAGCAACTGCCATCTGTTTCCATCAAGCCAGAGAAGCTCTTGACACCAATGAACTAATGACATAGACAGAGATCCGGACAAATGTCAAATCTGCCAGGAATCAGGATTGTTTTCAGGCTTCGGTGATCTCTGTTCTAGAGAACGATTCCTGCATGTGTCAAGGGCTCCGACCACCAGTTTGTTTTCTTCTCATAGTACAGAATCAACTGTATTAAAATCATGGTAGAAACCAAAGCTAAAATAGTTATTAAAAAACATAATGATGTAAGGGTTGTGATTCTTCTTCGAATACCAACATGCTCAGGGCATGAAAGAGAAACCAGGATGACATTAGTGCAATTCCAAATGAGATTAGTACATTTTAATAGGGTCTAGGCTAGGGATTCATAACATATAAATATTTCAAATTGAATACTAAGTTTTCTAAATGACAATGTAAAGTAGTGAAGAACTTGTGTTCTCCGTTAGAGTCAGGAAGCTTGAGACCACATCTTAAATCCTTATTTTGTATTTAGGATAGTTAACCTCTCTAAACCATTTTCTTATCTGCAAAATCCTAATAATAAAATTGCCAGGAGTTCCAATGAGTCAATGGGTTAAGTCAAACAAGCACTTTGTGTTGGGCTTGACATTCCATAAGAAGTCCATAAATTATTAACGGCAATAAAGGAAATATATGTGGTTATTTGTGTTGGTTCACCCGGTAGACAAACTGCACCAAAATAAAAACCCAGAGGTGACAAGTTATAAATAATAAAAATATTCCCTTTCCTTTTCTTTAACATAAATTACTGCATACTTAATAGAAAAGAACAGGTTGAGAGAACTCTAAATAATCATCCAGAGCAGTTTTATACATTTTAGTGGCTGCTCAGGAAGGCAGAAAGACACTTTGTTAATGTCAGGCAAAAATGAATTACGTGTTCTACCTGCTACCATAATAGCCAAGTGAGGTTCATCGCTGTCTTACGATTCATAGATTCTTTCTGAAATTTAGCACATGCTAATTGAACACCCACTGTGCACTGTCACTGCACAGGATCTAAAACTAAACCAATGACTGTCACTTGCAACTGTCTTCAGTGAAACCTGCAGTAAGATCATTTGTCTGGTAAAAGAGATTAAGTATCAATTATTTTTCAGTGTGAATTTTTCATTACAGTTTCAAATATTGTAAATATGATCTCTGACTCCCCAAAGCACAATTGAAGGGTGCTTGAAGTACCTTATATTATAGCTTTTAGTGAACTTAGCTTTCTTCCATGATAACGTATGGTCATCAAGGATAAGGCCTGTGTTTTTATAGTCCCTGAATCTAGCTCCAAGCCTTGGATACCATAGAAATCCAATAAATATTTATTGTATGTCGTTGCAATCTACCTGTGGAAGCTATAAGAAGAAATGTGTTACGTATTTTATACTCAGTGCCTATGACTATGTTGTGTTGCTTTTCTTTACTTTGGCCACTGAGTGGCCTGCTTATCAACTATTCTTTCTACTGCTGTTGCAACCTAGTGTATTGAGAGCGAGAACACAGGCACTGAACACAGTTTAAGCCTTGATTCCATCTGGGTCACCAGCATTAACCACTTTTCTATGCTATGATTTTAACACATATAAACTTAAAATAACACCATTAGCTCTTCTCAGTGAGAAAAAGGCTGGGAATACAGTTGTAAAAATAAAATTGAACTATTTGAGGAATTTTTAAAAGGAAATTCTTTTATTTCTAAAAGAAAGAATTCAATAATGAGCTAGAGTTTTACATCATGCCATATCTTGTGTGATGCAAAATTATATAAGTAGGTTACCTGCCTTGAAATATAAACTTCCTTTTCACTAATATTAACTCTGTTGGCAGGGGTAGGGGGCTCTAGAATGCTTTTTATGTTTAAGGGTCTCTTATAAAATTACAAACCCTGAATGAACAACATTTTCACTCAGAATAAGTTATCAATTAACTCTAGCTATAGAGTTAACACCTGGCAGATTAGTGTGTTTTGAGTAATGCTCAGTTGAGACAAAGACATTGGATTGGTGTCTCAATAGTAAAAGGAAAAGCAGGAGATAAGAAAGAAGATCGGAAGGAAAGGAGAAGGAAACTTTAGCCAGTGTCGTCACTTTTATGTAATGAATAATTGACATTGAGTTAGAAAACGCCTAAGAACTAAACCTGGAGGACAAGTGAAACAGGCTACCTCTTAGGTTTTTTTATTCCATATCGACTATTTTTTCTTGTATTCCTTTAATTGTACAATCAATTGTGTAATTGTGTAAAAGAGTTTTAACAATAGTATAGTGTTTATTATCACTAACATCAACAATGGAAAGCAACTGTTATAGGATCTTTTAATTCTAAAACTTATCTTCCTATAAAATTATTTTTGCAAGAAACACAAGGAATTTGGAAACCGCATTAAATGTTTGTGTATTCAAATGGTCATTCACAGCCTTGGTCAGAGCAAATACATATATCAATAATTTAGTGTGCTGATTTCGGATGGCATAATTAAAGAAAAGTAATGGGGACACCAAATAAAGTGATTTCACTGATCATATTAGAAAATATTTGTATAGCATTGAGTAAAACAACTGGTTTTGCATATACTTTACAAATATTTCATAGTGCTGCCTAGTAAAATCCACGGGGCACAGTTAAATTTGAATTTCCAGGAAACAACAAACAGTTTTTTTAGTATAAGTATATCTCATACTAAGTGTGAGTATTACCTCAACGACAGAAAGTTTATCTGAAATTCAAATTTAGTTGAATATTCCTTGTTATTTTTAGTCATTTTTGCTAAATTGGATAGCCCTAATATTAAGTCATTTAATCTTCATACACTTAAATAAAGTGAATAATATTATCTTCCACATGTTTATAGATTGAATGAGACACAGAGATGGAATATTTATTCTAAAAGACACACAGTGTGTAGCAAAGCCAGGCAGTTTGGCTCTACAGCACTGTTTGTAACTGCTATGCATGCTGTCTCTTTAGGTTAAAGAAATACTGTTTTACGATAACAATAGCTAGATATTTCCATAAGTGTAAAGAAGAATAACTTGAACAAAGCCACGTTTGAATGATGTTTCTTTTTAGCAGCATCTGAAAAGTTTTCTTTTCAGCAGAGTGGAGACTTATGATCAGATCAAACTTTAAAGACAGAAATAATTAGGCATTGACAGTCTTAATTTTACAGGTCTCACAAAGTAAAGCAAAAATCTTTAAGCTTGTTTAATCTACACTGCAGATTTGGAACAATTTTCAAATTTTGATCCAAACGCTGATTATCAGCCAAGCAACATTAATATTAATTACTCTACTATGACGATAATAATAAAAGAGAAGCTAATTTCAGCTCAGATTCTCCACAATTTCCTTATGCTTTTGTGTTTTATCCAGCAGCGTCCTGCATTATCTGTACTGCAATCTACAAAGCTCTTCATCACTCTAACAAGTTCTGAACTCTTCATTCTTGTTTTGATTGTGTTTCATCCTGACCTCCCAAGACTTTCTTTTCACAGCCTGGCGAGGCTCACATCTCTCTTCCCTAAACTGTTCCTCTTTATTCTTTTACTTTTATCATTCCTTCTCTTGTCTTCCTGAGCTTTGAAAATTTTTCTACTTTAAACCTGCCTGCTCCCAGTTACTTCATTTCTCTTCCTAATTAATTTCCTTTTTTAATATGCATGCATGCATTGATTGGCTTTCCTTTAACTCCTATGGTTGTTTTCTATTCTGCTTTTTGATCCCACCTTTCAAAAAGAACAATTAAACCATTCTTCTGTGCTCAGTTTTTCCAACTTCTTCTCCTCTATAGTGGGCAGGGTTTGAAACTTGTCACACAGAGGTAGAAATCAAGTGCCTATTATAACCTTGCTGACACTACCTTCTCTTACACTCCTGTTTGATGTTTTAATTGTGATGTAGGCCTCACCAACATAAACCTACTGGAAGTATTTTTTTAAACACCTGGACAGAGTTAGTGCCTGCTAAAAGGTAAGGTCACTATAGTTAATGTTTATGCAAGCTGCTCAGAGCACTATTGCTTTTCCACACTCACTAGTCTCTAGTTTCTGGGGTTCTTTGAATACATAAAAATCAGTAAGTGTAAAGGGTACATGAAACATTTAGAGAAATTAAAGTGTGTTGGCCTATGTATATGTATAGTTTCTGGAAGGCTTTAGAAATAAGAATCAAGGAAAAGCTCATAAACTCAGCTTCTGAGGTTTGGTAGTTTTAAGACTTGCTTGTTAATTACAAAAAGAAACACATGATTCATTTTAAATACATTTGAAACGACCACTCAATAATTGATTTTACTGGTCATAGAATAGAGGGTGTTTCTGTTTTTGTTGTTGTTTATTTAGGGGCAGGACCCCATTACTTCTTTCTGGGAGAGAACTAGTTAATGATTCCCCCACCACATGTGAAGATGGATGTATCTTTTGTTAAAACACCAAAATATTTCTTTACTAGCAGTCTTGCAAGGTATATAATAAGAAAGTTTGTTATTTAGTTTATCTCTCCCTTATAGTTTCTTCCTATTAATATAAATACATGATGTATAGAAAAACATTATTTCTGTCTTCATATCAGTAAGCAGACAAATACAGGTATTTAAAAAAATGATCTATCAATTCTAGTCACAATTGGGAGGAAATTTAGTAAAACTTCATTCATTTGCCATAATTTTAGATTTATTATATTGAACTACCTATATCTGTTGATAGGGTATTGTCTTCCACCCACAAAAATGGAATTCCAGTGAGAATAGCCCACATCACAAAGTTTCAAAGCTGCAGATGCTGGCATGGATGTGGAGAGAAGCAAACACTTTAATACTGCTGGTGGGAATGCAAACTAATACAACCTTTTTGGAAGGAGGTATAGAAAATCCTCAAAGAAATCAAATTAGACATTCAATTTGATCCTGCAATCCCATTACTAGGAACATACTTAGAAGAAAAAAAAATCCCTTTTTCATAAGGACATTTGCACTAGACAGTTTATCATAGCTCAATTTACAATCACCAAAACGTGAAAACAACCTAAATGCCCCCCAAACCAGAAATGGATTAACAAGCTGTGGTATATGTAGACCATGGAATATTATTCAGTCATTTAAAAATATGGAGAGTTTACATCTTTTGTATTAACTTGACTGGAAGTGGAACACATTCTTCTTAGTAAAGTATCACAAGAATGGAGAAGCAAGAATCTAATGTACTCAATTCTAATATGAAAGCAGTAGATGATCTAAAACAAGATGGGGGTAGGGGAATGAGGGAGCAGGGAGAGGGGAGAAAAGAGATGTATTGGAGAATCGTAGTATATGGCACCTCTTGGGGGTGTGATATAATTATAAGAGGGACTTTACCTAACAACTGCAATGAGTGTAACCTAATTCTTTGTACCCTTAATGAATCCCAAACAAGAAAAAAAAATGGAATTCCATCAGATTCACTTAGTAATTAAGTCAACAAATATTGAAGCTCTACATTTCAGACACCCTATAAATTATTGTCCATGCCAAAATAAATAACTGGTATAGTTCTACGTATAAAAATAAATAGTATAGGCTGGGCAGAACAGCTCATGCCTACAATCCCAGCACTCTGGGAGACCAAGGCAGGTGGATTGCTTGAGCTCAGGAGTTCAAGACCAGCCTGAGCTACAGCAATACCCTGTCTCTAAAGATAGCTGGGTATTGTGGTGGGTGCCTGTAGTCCCAGCTCCTTAGGAGGTTGAGGAAAGAAATCACTTGGGCCCAAAAGTTTGAGATTGCTGTGAGCTATGATGCCACAGCATCTACAGAGGGAAACAAAGTGAGACTTTGTATAAATAAATAAATAAATAGTATAGCTTGGTATGATGGCTTGTTCCTATGAGCCCAACTACTCAGGAGCCTGAGAGGAGAGGAATGCTTGACTCCAAGAGTTCAATACCAAACTGAGTGATATAGTAAAACTATCTCAACAAAAAATATTATGAAAAATGTACTGTGCCCTATAGTAAATGCTAGCTCTAAAAAATAGACTTTCTCAGCTATTAAAATGGATCCCTATAAGGACCAAACTTTTAAAAATGCACATTTAATTTTTCTGTAACTATTTCTAAAATAAATTATACCTTTTCAAGCATTCTTAAATAGAATTTAAAACTTAAAAAGAATTCAATAATTCTTAAATAGAATAAGCTGTTGAATAACAGTAAATCCAGTCTTGATAACTCAGGATGATGGTATAACTCTCCTCACATTTATAGGTATGTTATATAATATACCTCCTAAACTTGTCCCTCTGTACTCATTGTGATAAACTCAAATAGTCAGAAGAGGTCTACTAAAACAATCACCTGCCCTGCTTCTATAACAGACCATTGACAGTTGTGGCATGGGCTTCTAACATTTGAGTAATCACTTCTTATTGTTCATTCTCCTATGAGTCCTCACTCCCCTTCCTTGGGCAGGGGCCATCTGTTGTGGTTGTCCAGGGGAATTTGTGATAAATTCTGGAAAGAGTGTTACTTACTAAAAATTGCATTGCTATTCACAGAAAGTCAATGAAATTTTATAAGATGATAGACATTAGAAAGTATGTGTTTAAATGCACAATTAAAATAGACTTAAGAAAGCCAGAGTCTCTTTAAAAAACTTCCTCCCTTCACCAATGGAGTAGTCATCAATTTTGAAGGGTTTTCTATAAATATGTGCATCTTAAATAAAAGTAGATATACAAATGCATATATACATATGATATACTCAAACATTTCAATACATAATAGATATGTGACTTGATTATATACAGTTTGGAAACTTGCTAATTTTCTTCACCATAAGACTTTGTAGTCTGAATTAAATTAGGATTGGGGTAAAATTTAATGTGTCTCTTTCCTTGTAATTCAGATCAAGCTGTTATACATCAAGAAGGACTGACTGAATTACTGGAATCAGGAAGAAGACTCAGGATTATATTTATTACAAGAAACAATTCAATTATCTATAAGGCAAGATTTATAACAGATGTCCGAATTAAATGCTATTTACCTTTTACTCACAAGTACACATTAAAAATTTAATAATAAATGATAATTCGAAGTGAATTTCATTTTTTAGTGTACAATTGTTTAGTTCTAAGTATTTTTCTGAAGTACAAAATATCTTAGATCTTAGTATAATGTTTTAAATTCTCCGAAGGATCTCAGGTCTGCATGTAGAATTGTGTCAGACATTTCTTCTTTTCCCTGAAACATGTTCGGTGACATTGACCTTGAGGCCTATCCTAGGTCTGGCTTTGTGTGCAGCTACTTACATGTGTCTTACCTAAGCAATATGTCAGGGACCACTGAGATACAAAGGCTTAAAGAAACTTTCCACCTCTGGTGTTGTGATTATTCTAAGCAAGTATATTAGTGCTTTCTATACATATAAAATGTTTTCAAGAAAGTTATTCCATTTTTAGTTAGCTGACATGTATCTTTTCAGAATCTATTAGATATTTGATATGAAAGAAGCCATCCTTGCCCTTGAGGTGCTCACTCTGTCTCTAAGAAAGGAAAAAGATTAAGAAGAAAGATGAGCAGAAAGTGGAGGAGAAGACAGTGCAGAGAGAGATCAATAAGCATTCTGGGATATTGAAACTTATCTTATTTGAGAGTCTTAAATGAAACACATACACATACATCACTTTAGGATTCACCTTGAATAACCTCAGAAATAAGAAAATCCTTATTCTATCCTTTAGATAGTTCTGGATAATGAAACTCCTTTAGATAGTTCTGATTGGGATTTAAGTATGGAATCTGACTTTCTCCATTCTTGACTTTTTCTATAATTTTTTTGTTTACACTCTATTTTACATTGCAAATGAATTCTGAAAAACATACTACTATTTATCATATCAAACATTACCATCATTCAGCAACACATACTGTTTAGAAAAAAAACTTTTCTACATAAAGGATCTTGGTAGTGAGAGATAAAATACTGCTGTCATTTTTTAACAGCTGGTGTTAGTGTGTAGCACTAAGAGTTTGCTGAATATAAACAAGAAAAATGATCTACTGTACAAACCACATACTGTTTATATGGTTGTATATAGCGATGACGGCAAGCAGTAATTTCAAAGCTACTGCGTAAGATCTCATGCGATTTACTGTGAAAAATAATGATATATTGCAAGATGATTTAAAATACCACTGAATGAAAGGGAGTTATTGTGAACTTTTAAAGTGAAATCATTCTAATAATAGCAATCACAGTACTTGGAATTGTAATTACATAAGAGGAAACCAAAGTCTCTGTAACAAGAGTCCAGGATTATTGATTTTCTAGCAGAAAGTACTATTATATAAGTGATGCAGTGGTGGCTGCTGGTACAGGTAATGCTTGTGACTGTTTTCTAAACAACACTGATTCATTAATAAAGTTATAGGATAGATTATTTTTCTTCTCTGGAGGGTGAGAGGATGTACAATAGAGAATGAGGTATCCGTAGAAAAGGTCAATACCACCAAAATGCATTTAGTGTAGAACAGGAGGGAATTGCTCTCTATATCTGCCAAGTGATTTTATCTCTGATTCCCAGGCAATGGTATCATCAACTGCTTTTCTGAACACATATATTCATTCTTTGATCCTTTAGTCTATCAACAAATTGTTAATGAGTACCTCTCATGGGCACTATTCTAGGTGCTAAGGGTACAGCAATGAACAAATCAATGTCCTTATTTTCATCAAATAATAAGCAACCAGAAAAAGTAATCAATTCAGGTAATGTCAGTTGTCAGTTACTATGAAGAATATAAATAACAATAACTTAGAGAAGATTAAGAAGTTGGAATGAAGAAAGTGTAGTATCATTTGAATTGATGCCCAAATCATGGATGGACTTCAGTTTGGTAGCTGCGAAAAGGAGCGTTTCAGCCCAAGGGAATAAGTACAAAGTCAGTGAGGCAGGAATTCATACAGTATGTTTGAGGAACAGAAAAAAATCCCAGTATGCCTGGAGCATAGGAAAGAAAGAGAGTGACAAGAGAAAAGTTAAGAGGCAGCCAGAGTTAAATGGTTCTGTAGGACCTAATAAATATCAAGATGCTTGGCTTTTGTTCTAAAAAGAATGGGAAGCATTAGTGAGTTTTCAAAGAAGAAACAGCATGATTCTATTTACATATTAAAAAGAATAATCTAGTTAAGCATTTCTACCAAGACATGCCAGAAAAACAAAAAAAGAAGGATGGAAAGAGAAGGTGTGAATATAGCTTCATTGGAGGGATACAGCTACAGAATACAGCTGTATACCTGGGAGCGTGACTCCACACATAATACATTAGGGAGAGAGTAGCAAATCTACTTCTTGAACCAAGTCATTTCCTAGAACAAAGAAGGACACAATATTTTTTATCATCACTGTAGTATTTCCTCACATAGTTCTCACTCTTTAATTTAACCTCTGAATGTGAAACCTGTAGGTCTGTTTTCTAGGGAGCTCCTGACATATTGAGCTTTTTCAGATAACATATTAACATAACTTGGTCAATATCTCCTTTTCAAATTATATTACTACAGACTAAATAGCATTGATATGAATGTTTATAGCTTCATAAAATCGACTGTGTCATGTACAATGGAAGCTATGTTTGCCTGTATATTGTAATATTATTGCATTACAAGAAGGTAATTGATTTGTTTAAAATGTTGCAACAATAAACCATTTCTCAGAAAAGATTGCTGCTTAACCAAGAGCACACCAAAGTCAATATAGTAAGACAATTCAAAGAAATTAAATTTTGATCTGTTTTGCAAAACAAGCTCATCATGTTACATGAGAATGGATTAGACAATGTGAATGATTCAGCATGGTCAAACCATTATGAACCATTTCTATTCTGACAGTTAGTTTACAATTAAAATCAAACCCAAAGAGAATAAAAACTGTTTGATATAGAGATGTTAAAATTTTTTGTAAAGGCATTGCATGAGTATATGAGGTAGAGACAATTAAAGATTGTACATTGACATTACATTATGCTTAATTATATTCTTTGTTGAAAACTGGAATTATAAGTGCTAGCCCCTTATTGAAGTGTAACCAGCTAGAATGGTTACTGTTTTTGCTTATGATGATTTTATCTTTATTCACCAATATGGTTTATTGCCTAATAGATAAACTAACTTGAGAAGAATAAATTCATAGTGTGAAATATCTGTATTATTTTCCAAGTGAGCATATTAATATCTTTACAGAACTCTATTAGATATATTGTTGGGATCTGAACATTCATTAATCTAAACAGATGATCACATCAATATCATTGATTTTACATTTCAATAAGAGCATCTGTTAAGAAATCAAAAAGATTTGAAGAGTTCGGGGTGCAGCCATGACGAGGTTTCATTTTCCAAGGTGCTTTTTGGTCTCTTTCTTGTCTCCTTTAGATTACACTGCATGGACTTAATAAACTACATTACTCTTAAGTGCAGGTATTTAGCTAACCAAACGCTTCCTCAGTTTATGAAATAACAAGAATTATCTACGTGATTTTAAAAATATATTTTTATTATTATGTCCACGTTAGAAATTAGAAAAGTGGTCATAATAACTCACTAATTCATTTGCCCCTTTTTTCAGAATTAGTCTTTCAGGTAATATTGGAACATAAGTAAACCAGTCTTATCTTCTGACACAAAGGAAGGATTGTTCTTATACAAAAATGAAGATACCTCTTTGTTGTCATAAATTTTCAGAACAGACATTTAGGATTAAAACAAACGCTCACAGTCTACAGTCAAAAAGTCTTATAAAGGTGTGTCTATACAAAGATCAGACACACAGATGTCACCTTACTACTCCAGGGCCTGAATCGATTGCACTTCCTCCCCACAAATGGACACAGAGTCAAGACTTCACTTGTCTGTGGTCCTTTGTCTCAGACGGCAAATGCAGGCTAACAAGAAATAAGATAAAAGACCAAACCTGGTGTGATAACAAGTGCCTTTAATCCCAGCTACTCCACAGGGTAAGGTGAGAGGACCACTGGAGGCCAGGAGATCAAAACCAGCTGGGGCAATATACTGAGACCCCATCTTTACAAAGAAATTTGAAAAAAATTAACTGGGTGTTGTGTCACATCTGTATATTCCCAGCTACTTGGGAGATTGAGGCAGGAGGGCTGCTTGAGCCAAGGTGTTCAAAGTGGCAGTGAGCTATGATTGCATAGCTGTACTCTGGCCTGGATGATAGAATTAGACCCCATCTCTTTCTCTCAAAAAAAAAAAAAAAGATGTAAAATATGAATCTAAAACTTGATAGCTGACTAATATTTTCATTGAAAGCAATATCTGGAAAAACTTCAATAGTATGGTTATTCTTTTGGAAAGTGTTGATTATCATTAGCATGTGAAATGAATTCATTCGTTCAATAATTCATTAGTGCATGGAAGATAGAGAACATTTTTTATAGAGAGAAAGAAACAGCCTTCTTTGTGTTCTTTTTTCTTATAATTATACATAGTGATATTGCAACTGTTCACATCTTTTCATGAGAGTTAAATGCTGAAAGGAAGCAATCTCTATTTTGGCACGCAGGTGCATTTATGTAAGTATACGTTTATAAATTTACTTGGTAAGCCAATTATAGATAAATGCTATTTACAAGATTTCTAAACTGAACCAACACATCCCCATAAATAAGTTTACTCTCACCTGAAATTCCAAATTTTAAACAACCAAATACCAGAATCTCCTGCTCATATGAAGACACCATTAACTAATGTTGTCACAGATGGCTATGGTTACATAATTTTCTTAATTACTTAAAATCTCTCCTTCTGTATATGTGGTCCACAAGGGCCATGATCCTGTATCTTTTTATTTCAATGCTTAGGTCTAAGGATTTCAGTGTCTAAATTACCTTCCTTCCTTCAACATCAACCTACTATGGACTATGAGTGGCAACTTGATTTTCACTTACTGCTTCTAAGAGCTTCAAATTTATGCAAATGCTTCTCTTCTTAAATTTTCTCATTTGACACATTATATCTGAAGGTGATAGAAGCAAGCATTGTTTCATCAAGTGTGTATAATCATTCTCTCTCTCACTCACTCACATATACGCACCCTCACACATGAGAGAGAAAGATATTTCCTAGGCACCGATACACATTTTCAACCATTTTGTGAACCAAGAGAGTTCAAAGAAAATTGCAGGAGTAATCTTTCCAGAGGCTATACCCTGCATGCATGAGACACATTGTTCTAGGATTATTAGTTGAAATGGATAGGTCAGTGAGAGTTCAGATGAGGACTGCACATGAACCAGAGACTATTAAATGGAAAATAAAAATCATGCCCATTTGGACATAGCTACATTCAAAATTATTTTAAAGCATACGTGTACATGAGTTCTTTGTAAGTTCTTATTTCTACTGGAAGATTCACATCACTCCCTTGTATATCCAAATATCAGAAAACTATCAAGGCTTTGACAATTCCATTTTTACTTTTTTAAAGACCTTTCAAGAAACTACCCCAACGCAGAAGCATTTGGTAATTTTTCAGTAGTACCTGAATGTCTCTTGTTGTGAGCATATTAATTCCAAACTCTTAGACAGCCTAAATCATTACTCTTGAGGTCTACATAAGCCATTGTCTTTTCCACTCTACACAAATAGGATGGGGAAACAAATTTGTGTAAATGTAAAAGTTCCAGTCACGGTCTCAGTTGTACTTGCTGCCTAGTTCGTACCAGAATTACGTGCCCTGAGACAGGGAGCTTTTTACTGGTAGCTGGCAGCTGCCCAGAAGCTGCAAACTGGAAATAGACGAGGAGAGAGGGCTGCGTTGCATTGTAAGTCCCTTCAGACATCAAACAGGGCATTTTCCTTTTGGTCCTAAAACCAGTACGCTTCAGGGTACAGGGATGAGAAAAAAAAGAATTTATGACCTCCTCAGGGAACGACTATGCTCTCAAATGTGTCTTTTTCTTCTCCCACTTCCTTTTTCGTCCCCTGGTGATCTGGTACTTCTTTGTTGAATACCAACATTTTCCTTTAGTTTCTAAAATTGGTTTCTAGCATTATGATTTCTCTTTTTAAGGCCTTGGTTATTTTTAACTTTTATGCAGCCATCAATTCCCGTAAAGGTTCCCTTACATGGCTGTGTGTTTCCCCAGAATTTTTGCTAGTCCATCTTCTGGTAATTACTTAACCGCTCTGTTTTTTATGTATCACTCTCTGTAGCGGCGGCTGGTAACACTTTAAATGCACAAGCTTGACTGAACAGACCGCTCTGTGACCTGCAGCCCTTCCTCCACTGAGCCTGTGCTCTTTTAATACCCATGTTCTGGAAGCAATGTATTTTCACAGGAGTTGCTGAACACTTCCAACTCTTTATGTACATAAAATCCAGTGTAACTTACTATCTATAAACTCTGCATGGTATTAGTTCATGGCTAAAATAAAAGCTGCCACACAGAAATATAACGGGGTAATATCTAGACTATTACTGTTTTATAAATATGTTAGAGCCCAAGGAGGTAAGAATCTAGATTTCTCTTAGGAGCATTTTCTATCCAGAGTAACTGCCATTTCTAGTATTCCTGAAATTGAAATGGTAGTAAAGAAGACATAATTGGAGTGAGACGTAGAATTAAAGTTTTTTCAGTGATTTGTGGGAAAATAAGGCAAAGTAACTGAAATGAAAATAAAGGGAAGGCTTTTAAAGTTTGATATTTTCACAGAAAAAAAGCAACTTTACATGCCTCGTAGGGGTGATTTAATAAATTACTATCTTGAAACTCTTAATGTCAGCCACATGGTCTAAAAAGGTTAAAGAACATCCAACAGTATCTATTTCATCACTCCATCAAACCCCACTTTGATAATTTTTAAGAAACTCTCTTTACATGTAAAACTATTTGAGCAGTTCCAAGATACACTCCTATAGTTGCAATCATTAATTATCAACATTGACAATTGCATAGCCTAAGCATATACCTATTACTTATAGAAATAATTCATTTACATATATTAAGTCATAATCTCACAGTAAAACAACACATATAAAAATAGTGCTTTCAATATAAATGTAAGATCATTTAAAATTCAGAGTAATAATGCTTCATAAACAATAAATCTTGAAGATAGAATATATGGCATTCTCCTATATTTGATCCAAAAGCACAATGCTAAAACTTTTGCTTAAACCATTATTTCATAAATTAAAGGGAAGTTTCCATTAACAACTAGTTTAATTACTTTAAGTTATTTATTGTGTTAACCTGAATGTTGACCTACATTTTCCATATTTTTACCTAATGGCTAGAGTTTTAAAATGTAAATTTGCTACTAGCATACTCATTTTTTTTTTCTGAAATGGATTCAGTTAAAAATGGTAGTTTTAACTAATAGTTATTAAGTAGGCCCTCCTTTTTTTTTAGAAAACATTATAAGCTTCCATGATGAGATTAAAAAATGTTTTGCAAATGCTACCCCTAAACTAATATCAAATCAGTTATCAGAGAAGCAGAAGTAATGAGACACAGAGCTTAAACAGTCATATGGCTGAAGGAAAGACAATAGAAGTTATCACTAAAATAAAATATTGTTTGCTAGAAATCCATATATGGGGAATTTTCACATTCAATAATCCATTAGCACAAATTTTCTTTTTTTCTTTTTTAAATTTCAGATTAATATGAGGGTACAATTAAGTTACAATGTTTGCATTTATTAGGTAAAGTCCCTGTGGTACTTGTGTCCTGCACCCAGTGGTGTGCCATGTACCCTTACACTGTGCCCACTGGGGGGAGCACCAGTCCCCTCTCCCCTTCTCTCTCTCTCCTCTGTCCTTCTCCGTCTCTTCTCCTGCTTCCTCCCACCAACTTGAATTGAATTGATATCGTCTCTTATCGTGGGCCTGTATTAGTTCTCTCCTGGCTTCATATTAGAATTGAGTACTTACTTGCTTTTCCATTCTTGTGATACTTTACTAAGAAGAAAGCCTTAGGACAACTCTTCAAAGCAAACTGCCAAGAAGGTTGATGGGAAGCTCCCCTGGAAGTGAAGAGCTTGCTTTTGGAATCACACTGAACATTTGGAGATTTATTTGATCAACACCATAACAAAATTGATTGTCAATTTAAGAGATAAATTGAAAGAAACATGACATTAATTTTTTTTTTCTTATGCCACAGAAGAAGGGAGAATGCGAGTAAATTATGAGCCTGGCATTTAATTAGAATCAACGAAAATGCGTGATTAAAATATCTGTGTCAGAGACCAGGAAATTAAACTGTCAGGAGGACACACATTTTTGAAATAGGAAACCTTGTCATCAGTTCGCCTTATGCTCATCTTCTTGCTATAATCTATAATTGAGAAAATGAGAAATGAGTAAAGAATAAGAAAGAGAATAAAAGCCCTACTTCTTAAGGACAGCTAGTAAATTATTGTTCCAAAGGTAAGAATTACAAAAGCAGGAGTGCATTCCTCTGTGTTTAAAATATTATTTTGAAAAATAACTATAAAAAATAAACTTCTTTGAAAATAGTATGCATTCCTTTGTCTGTCATTTCACTTTTAAGAATACTGGAAGTTTATGCAGGTGGGATTTAATGTAAGAAATACATAAATTAAGAAAAAAACACGTTATTAAAAATCTGGATACATCTTTCTCAATTGTTTCCAGCAATTTTAAATAGACAAAACAAACAGCAGGGTGTGACATCATTATTTATTTGGAGCTATGCAAGTAATTGATATTTTAATACTGAATAACATGAGGAAGGCAAATGGAATAAATAAGTTTTGTTGCTTTTGGTCATCTTCATGTGAACAGACACGAATCAAAATTTTAAAAAAGAAAATAAGATTCCTTAATTGTTTTATAAAGCAAATAAATTAATTTGAATCTCAATTTTACAGAAAACTATAATTTTAGGTAAATAACTTAATCTATTGGAACCTCTATTTCCTCAATTGTGAAGTAAAAATATTTATAGCAATTTCATTTATCATATAGGCATTCAAGGAATTTAAAATCAGATTGTATAGTAGCAACTATTTTGAGGATTATTACGTCATGTGAATGTATGATGATATTCCTGTGGCTATGATAAAGAGTCGAGTTGAGAGAGGAGGAGAGGTTTTCTATTATATGGACATATTCCAAGACCTTATTTATCTGTAGTGAAGCCTGGGCTTGTATAGATAAGTCAGACTTCATTCTATAAATATGCCTTTTCATAGCAATCCTTTTGTGAAATTCCATCCTTAATACTGTGTCTCACCCACACTAGGCTTTCACTTCTAAACACAAAAGCTGTAGGCTAGATGTTTTCTCCATGTCCTAAAATCCATTCTCAGTATCTATTTTGTCCCTTGGTCTTTCATTAAACTGTAAAGACTCATGCTGGTATGTAAATGCACTTCCGTGTCTACCGGACATATATCTGTGTGCACTGTGTGTTCACATTCATAGTATCTGATGTGTTCATGTAAGAAACACATGCAACAATTTTGTTTGTCACGGGCTCCAGTATCTCAAGGAATTCCAAAGATGTTTGGTGTCAAACAGCCCCCATAAGGGAAAATATATGATATCATAATTTGATATATCCATTTCTCTTTAATTATTGTTACTATGTGAGCTTTAGTTCACAAAATTCCCTCCCTAGCTTCTATGGTAAATGATAATAATATGATTGGTAAAGTGCAAAGCTTTAACAGCTCTTTCCTGGAATCACCCCTAACAAGAAAGTCTTTTTAGCTTTTTTTATTCTACCAAATCATCACTCATTATGCTAGTAACCTATTACAACTGAGTTATGAAGCTCAGATCACTCAGACTTTGAAAATATGGTTCCTTTTAACACTGAACACAGATGGGCCAGTGATGAATCAACATCTACTCACGAATAGTGTCTTTCACTCATTAGTCTCACAGATTAGAGAAAAAGACACCCAGAGGGAATTTCTATGGAGGCAATTGTCCTGGAAATAAGATTTCAGTGTGAGCATATGTATACATTCAATAAGCTACGTGTTCTTAGCTCTCAGAGTTGAATTATAAAAATAATACACCTAAGTAGTTTTAAGCCTACAAGAATTATGATCAAATCAGCTGACAAACTATCAAGGATTTATGTGGTGCCAAGATTACTGAGTTAAAAACACAAACTATGTATTAATAACAGAAATTGGCTTTACAGAGATAATGGTGACCCAGGAGGCTGTTATCACAGATTTAGGATGGGATATAGTCCTGCAGTGAAACTGGATGCATTTCT
This sequence comes from Perodicticus potto, assembly GCA_963574655.1. Lineage (NCBI taxonomy): Eukaryota > Metazoa > Chordata > Mammalia > Primates > Lorisidae > Perodicticus > Perodicticus potto. The sequence goes on along the minus strand of CAUYRH010051203.1, from coordinate 80,380 downwards.
AGCATTTAGAGAACAGAGGCAACATTGTCATTGCAATTGGGCTCTTCCTCCAGTTACTTTAGTTTGCTTTTGAAAACAGGCCTATTTCCTAAGCAGTTGAGGTCATGAGTTACATCATGTCTATGATCACACCATTACTTTTGGCTTTTCTGGTTTTTTCAATCAAATTGTATAAGTAATTTTATTTTTATCATTTTCTAAATCTTTAGGTGTTTCTGATTTTTCCACTCCAGCCCTATCAAGAATATTTTCTATTTCCGTCTCCTAATTAAAAAATATGTAACGCTTGATAGTTTCAGGATTAAACCAATAATCTGAAAAACCTTTCTTTAAAGAGCCAGATAGAACTATTTTAGCCTTTGTAAACTACACATTCTCTGTGGCAACTATTCAATGCTATCATTGTAATGTAAAAGTAGCCATAAGCAACATGAAAATAAAAAGCATGTCCTCTCCAAATAATTCTTTATGAATAATAAAAGTTGAGTTTCATATAATTTCATGTGTGACAAAGTCTTTTGACTTTTTTCAAGCATTTAAAAATGTAAAAGCCATGGGCACCCACCACAAAAGCCAGCCACAGGCCACATTTAGCTTCCTAAGCCCTGTGTTGGTTAAATACCAGGGCTATTAAATTAAATATTTAATTGAAATATGAATGAAATGATTACCCCACACAGACTATGTCAAAAGCATTTTGGAAGAAAAGCATGTTACCAGTAGCCCCTAACTTGAGCTTAAGAAAAGAAAATAATGCTTAAATATTTTCTGTACTTAATAGATCATCAACTATCTACAATTATATTATTCACTATATATATATATATATATATATATATATACAATTTTTTCTTTTTTAAATTATCTTTATCATTAAATCATAGCTGTGTACAATAGTGCAATCAAGGGGTACAATGTGCTGGTTTCATATATAATCTTAATTATTATATATATTATATATATAAAATCATCACATGTATTATCTCATGTGATTATCTGTTTTTATAGATGGAGAAATGGATACTCAAAATCATTAAATAACATGATCAATTAATGACTTCTTCAAACCTAGGATAATAAAGAAACCAATGTGGAATTTTTTTTTTTTATTTTTTGTGGAGTCTCACTTCCTTACCCACTGTAGAGTACTATGGCATCACAGTTCACAGCAACCTCAAACTCCTGGGGTCAAGCCATCCTCTTGCCTCAGCCTCCTAAGCAGCTGGGACCTTGGGCACCTACCACAATGTCCCACTAGTTTTCATAGACAGGTTCTCACTCTTACTCAAGCCAGTCTCAAAATTCTTGAGTTCAGACAATCCACCTGCCTTTGCCTTCCAAAGTGCTAGGATGATAGGCCAATGTGGAAATTTAACACATGTTGGGAACTATACAGGTCATCTATAAGCAAGAAATACAAAAGCATCACATCCTTATGTTGACTGACAGATACAAAATAGGTGACTTTCAATATTGCCATCATTGATAGGTCCATTTCTAAGTGTATCACACTGTGTACTGTAATTTGAATTTTAAAGGGAAATTTAAATATGCCCAAGAGTTAGCCAACTTTAATTTTTGAATTTTCAAAAGCATAACTTTAATGGCAGTTGAGTTAGTCAGGAAAAGTGCTTACCCACACTATTAGTTGGAATCCCAAAGAAAGCCAAAGACCATAATTTTTGAGGTGCTTTTAACTTAGTTGAAGGGCAATTTTATTGTAAAAAAAAGTGTTTGACTCCTAGTTTAATTCAACAGTAATTTGAAATTTTTAACCTAGGATTTAGTTCAAGTCTTTAAAATTTTAAGCAAAATGTTATTATAATAACTACCACATTGTTCTGATGAACTTGTACTATTATGAGACCACTGGAATATAGTCATTTCTTTGATTTCTTATACTTTTCCAGATTTCCTAAGTTAAAAGTCTCTTGTGCTAATTAGCTGCCAATGTTACTCTTATGAAAGCAATACTAAAATGACATATCAGAAATGGTGAATTGCTCTTGATATTTTTAGTTGTCACAAAGAAATATTAAGGAAACTGTGTTAGTTGACATAATTTGAAAATGTATGCTCGGCTTTCATAACATAAAAAAAAAATACCAAAGGGAAAGAACACTGTCTTGTTCCTAAAGAATATCATTCAAGTCACATTCTTCCCCCCAAAAGGAGATTTTTGATTATAAGATATAAGAAACAAGTCTACTTAGTCTTTAAGTACTAAAAGAAGGTGACTAGGTTATGAAGCAATTAATAAATTCAGACAATGCCCATTTTTTTCAACAAAAATTTACTATCTGTGTTCTAGGTATTTTATTATATTTGGAAAGAAGCATAATGAAGAAAGTGGACTCTGTCACCCAAGAATTCAACTTTGGTTGAGACAGACGTATGAACAGATATATATCTCAATTTTAAACATGCTCTGGATGGAAAAGACAGATGAAATAATTTTTGCTTGTGGTCATCAAGTTAGATGACATTTGAGTTAAGTCTGAAAAACAATAACTTGGAAAGTCCTGCTTAAGCTAAACTCTTCTTATTTATAGTAGGACCCCTAAGTCCTATGTCCAGAAGATTTGTAAAATGTTTGCTGTTAGTGAACACAGCCATGTCATATTTCATATCTTTTGTCCCCTCTTGTTATAAACATTCACACATACAGATTGAGCACAATTCTTATAGTTCAATTTTAATTCTCAGTCTTGGACACTCAATAATACACATGTTGCAAGTGTTAGAATTCAAACAAGATCAACTTGTTCTTCCTTGCACTCTATAATACAGAGTTAACTTGGAGTACTCCTGTGGCCAAAATAAATGGATATATATTAATACCATTTTTAAAATGGAATCTACTAGAATACATAGATTCTTAGAAACGGCCAAATGTAAGTTCATTATACTTTCCATAATTATTTTAAAAGTTGTGTTTTAAAGCATTTCATAGAAGTCCTTACCTGAGGAAAATTTAAAATATATAAACAGCTATCTCTTGCTCTCTGTATACACACACACACACAAACACACACACACACACACAAACACAGGGTGCAAAAAAAATGTATACATTTTAAGAAAGAAAAAATGCATTAAAATTGTAATATTCAGTATATACCAATAACAGAAGATGAATACAAGTCACGTTTGAGCGTCTCTTGTAATTACAGAGGTCAAATGAGACTTGAGTATTTATAGATATGTATATATGAAATACAGTGCCTACTATTGAGGAAGTCATCTCTAGAAATATTCTAGAAGTTATGACAGGCAACAATGACAGGTTTTAAATAGCCTTGTTATTATGGCATAGAATGAACCCTAAAAGTTGATTCATTCTATATTATATACTTCAAAATATACTATTTTTAATTTATCAATAAAGAATAGGCAATGGTGGTAAATAAATCAGAAATTAAGCATAGGATTTATGATTAGATTAATAAGTACTTACAAATCTTCAGATTAGAAGAGGTTACTTAACATCTCTCAACCAGTATATTTATATCTAATATAAATATAATAATATAACCTTTCAATACTGTTTTCAAAATTAAATAATTTTTATTTCTGTTTACTATGAGTGTACAAATGATCATGTTGAATTGTTTGTGTCTCAAGTTGTGGTGAGCCCTTCACCCAGGGGAGGTGCTGCCTCCCTTTACATTGCGCCCATCAGGGGAGAGCTCCCCAATCCCTCTCCTTCCGCCTCGCTCCCCTCCACTTGACCATAAGCATATTTTTCTCTCATATGGGTGTGTAGTTGTTTTTCTATTGGTTTCGTATTAGTATTGACTACCTTAGATACTTGTTTCTCCATTCTTGTGATACTTTACCAAGAAGAAAGTGCTTCAACTCCATCCAAAAATATAATGTTTTAACGCAAATATTTAGAGCAGATTCTGGCACATTATAAGCATTCTTTGGTTTTTAGTGTGAACTTTCCTATCCTATTATAATGTCATATTTAGAAATAATATTAAATTATATAAAAAGTTTTATAACAAAAATTTTTGGCTGAAAATAGATGATTTTCTTTTTTTTATACCATGTTTAAAAAAATGAATACCATGACTTTCTGAAACACTGTATTTATCTGTGTGGTGCTGGATTTCTACCACACTTCTGATGTAGGAAGTTGTATTCTTTGATTTTTTTGCCTGACCTTTTTCCCAAACATAAAGACATTACAAAAAATTAGATCCTTCAAGTATTGCAATATAATTTAGAATATAATACTATTAATCACATAAAGGTCTAGTATTAAAATAGAATTAGCAGTGAATTAGGAGGAGGTAGGACATTTTAAAACTCTGCTTTCTTACTTTCATTTTTAAGGTAGGAGATTGTGGAATGACCTTTTTTCCATTTCTTCCTACTAATAGACTTAGAATAGCTCTGCTAAACTAGCCTCACTCCCATTTAGTGCCTATTTGCAGTCCTGCTTAAAACAAGAACTTATCCAGGAACGGTTAGAAGTTCCAGATACTATTCAGGTATTAAAAATGATTAAGGTAGTCTTTTATGTACTGATATGGAAATACTTCCAAGTTACCTCATTAAGTGAAAAAAGCAACATATAGAACAATGTGTCAGTTTGCTATCATTTGAGTAAAACCTAACTACAATAGAACCTCTTTAAGTTGACCACCCAAGGGACTGTAACAAACTAGTCAATATACAGAGGTGGTCAACATAAAGAACGAGGCCACTGTACTGATACGGACATGTGGTGCATGTCCACTCTGCGGAAAGTAGTCAGGTAGGGAAGTGGTCCACTACAGAGGTTTCACTGTATGTTTATTACACACACATATATTTACCAATTATCTCTGTAAGAAAACATACGAAATTGGTAAATTGGTTGTCTATTGGGGAAGAATCTGTGTATTCTGGAAAAAGTTTTAGAGAATCATAGTTTTCACATCATACCCTTTTGAACTTTTACACGTTATAAGAATATGCAATTGTCTTTCCTTAAAAAGAAACAAACAGACAAACAATAGCTTCTCCTTGAATGAGGAGCAGAGTAATCTAGAATATTTATCATGGAGCAACAATTAGTCCAGGCCTTCCAGGAACATTGAGATGAGGGAAGTCCATTCGGCGAGTGTTCATAAGATAGTGAAACAAGCTAAAATATACTGACTCTCCTAACAAGCCTCATACCGTCCTCTATCCTCCCCAGTCCCATCGCTATGAAGAGAAAGAGGATGAATTGGAAAGAGATATTAAGAGTTACTAACATTTTGGAGTTTATAAAATTTTTGTGGAAACCCCTATTAGAATCACATTCTAACTAAAGCATTGTAAATTTTTATACTATTTCTCTATGTTTTATTAATTCTTTTGAAATATTGCCTGCAAAATGGTTTGTCTTAATTTAGGCTATTCCATGATCATGGCAGATGGAGCAATCCACGTTTGGGACATGAAATGGTTCTTATCCCCATGTTTTCAATTTTGAAGGCTGTAACTAAAATTTTCACTTTTAAGAAAGTCCTTTTGGGGCGGTGCCTGTAACTCAGCGAGTAGGGTGATGGCCCCATATACCCAGGGTGGCGGGTTCAAACCTGGCCCCGGCCAAACTGCATCAAAAAATATCTGGGTGTTGTGGCAGGTGCCTGTAGTCCCAGCTAGTCAGAAGGCTGAGGCAAGAGAATCGCCTAAGCCCAAGAGCTGGAGGTTGCTGGGAGCTGTGACTCCACGGCACTCTACTAAGGGCGATAAAGTGAGACTCTGTTTCTACAAAAAAAAAAAAAGAAAAGAAAGTCAAGTTGGAAGTTTACTTTTCCTATAAAAACAGGTATCTCCCTATACTTTCACTTTCTGTGATCCAGTACCAAACTCAGTTTTGTGCTTCACCAATTTTTATATTCATTCTCAACCACTTAAAAGTTAACACTGAATAATGTCTTATACCGACCAGTCTAGTGCTATGTTAAGTATTTAAACAAATTATCTCCCTTAATTTGCACAACAATCATATGAAGTAGATCCTAGTATACTTTTTTCTAAGTGAGAACACAAAGTATCAAGAGATCAAATAAATCACCCACATTCCCTCAACCATAATGATTAGAAGTTCTTCTAATGACAAGCTTCCTAGGTTCTGTCATTCCTGTTTACTTGTGGTCAAATCTGCTCTGGCTTCAGATTACTACCTCTTGTTTCTAAATGCTTCCACATTGTTCTCTTCAGAATGTTTTATTAAGCTGTTCTCTTTCCTTAAAAGGTTTGGCCTTGTGGTTAGTAGACAAAATAAAGACCCTCCAAAGATGTCCATGCCTTAATGCTCAGAACTGTGAATATATTACCTTACATGGCAAAAGGGACCTTGCGAATGTGAGTACGGTTAAAGACCTTGAGATGAGAGGATTATTCTGGATTACCCAAGCTCCAGTCTAATTGCATGAGTTCTTAAAAGTGAAGAACTGCTCCCAGCTGTGGTCATAAAGGGACACGACAACATAGCAAGGTTAGAGATAGGACATTGGTAGCTTTACAGATGGAAGTTGGAGACCATGAGTGAAGGAGAGTAAGCATCTTCAAAAACCAGAAAAGGTAAGGAAACAGATTTTCTCTTAGACCTTCCAGAATGGAACATAGTCCTGCTGACACCTGAATTTTAGCCTGTGCTGTACTCTGCACTTAGCAAACAGTAAAATCAAACACGTGTGCTGTTTAAACCACTAAGTTTGTGCTAATTTGTTATGACAGCAATTGAAAATGCGTATAGTTCATTCATATTCATCTCAGTGAAGCCTCCCCTTACCTCCTCCTAGACTGCCCATCCCGGTCCTGAAATCTGGGGAATTCTATTTTATACTTAACCTGGCACCACTGAGCCAGAATCTGCCTGTCTCATACTTCATCTTATGATCACGTCACTGTCATTAAGTTTTTGGTCACTTGTGACTGAACGCACTCTCGCCATAATCACTTGTTCAGTTTCCCTTACCTTGACAACCCTCTGCTTTAGGAGTCATACAAGCGCTATTTGACAGAGGAGGGAATTCACGCTCAGGTGTTCAGACTAACTTGCTTATGGTCACAAAGCTAGTAAACGGGCAAGAGGAATTAAAACGTGGCTGTCTGTCCAATTCTGATTTCTAAACAAAGTGCGTCCCCTCACAAGTGTTTTATTTCTTTTCTCCTGTCACCTGATCTATCTTTCTCATGGTTTCTATCTACCCATCTCCTCTACTATTTTACTGTCCCATCAATTTCTTATTCTTGTAAGGACTATTTTTCCTGTCTCTCTGGCTCAGTGTCTTCAACAGAAATTTATTCAGACAATGAAACATGTATCAAGCACATACTCTGCATGTGGGATAACCTACAACTTGCCAGACATGTCACAGTAATAAATGAGAAAGAACAGATCCCTTTTCCTAAGCAGAACATTTCTCTCTTGAAAGTTACCACTGGGGCTCTGTGCCTGTAGCTCAGTGAGTAAGGTGCCAGCCACATACACAGAGGCTGGCGGATTAGAGCCTGACCCGGGCCTGCTAAAAAACAATGACAACTGCAACCAAAAAATAGCCAGGCGTTGTGGTGGGCACCTGTAGTACCAGCTACTTGGGAGACTGAGGCAAAAGAATCACTTAAGCCTAAGAGTTTGAGGTTGCTGTCTGGCTGTGAGCTGTGATGCCACAGCACTCTAGCAAGGTTGACATAGTAAAACTCTGTCTCAAAAAAACAAAAGAAAAGAAAATCACCACTGAGGTCTGAAGCACCAGCCTTTACTCTCCTTTCACCCTCTGTAGCGCCTGACACTTGTGACATCCAGACTAGTTAGAAACTCCCTCTGCATATCCAACACTTCTCTTCTGATTCTCTTACTTTTCCACTTATTGTCTCAGTTTCGTTCACTTGCTTTTTCTTTCCTCTCAATACTTAAGTGAAACATTCCTTAACACTGGGTTGTAGTTTTACTCTCTTCTTTACTCAGTTGGTCATCCATATCCAAAGTTCCAGCATCTCTTGTTTTCTCACACAGGTAAATCTTCAGTTCTGCCTTCCTTGGCCTAAACTTGAACTTCTAATACTTCCCTGGAAGAGTGCTCATTGTCACCCTATAGGTAGCGCAAACCAAACATATCCAGAACTGTACTCTTTTACCTCTCAAACTGGTGCGTCTCTCAGTATTTTAATTAGTAGAATAATTTTCCGGAATGGGCCAGGCTATCTGAGAGTTTTCTTTTTTCCTTTTTTGAGACAGAGTCTCACTCTGTTGCCCTGGGTAGAGTGCTGTGTCATCACGGCTCACAACAACCTCAGTTTCGTAGGCTCAAGTGATCCTCTTGCCTCAGCCTCCTAAGTAGCTGGGACTACAGGCACCCACCAGACGCCTGGCTAGTTTTTCTATTTTTAGTAAAGACAGGGTCCTGCTCTTTTTACTCAGGCTGGTCTTGAACTCATGAGCTCAACTAATTCCTCAGTGCTGTACTCCCAGAATGGTAGGATTGGCAGTTGTGAGCCACCATGCCAGCCTCTGAGAGAGAGTTTAAGGGCATTCCTCCCCCTGCACATGCCATTGTTTTCACTTTCGTAAAGTTTCTCAGATCAATAATCATCCTTACTTACATCCTCATTTCTAATGTTTTGATTCCGGCTCTCATTTTCTATTTTTAAAAACACTTGCAGCAGCCTTGATAATCGGTCTCCCAATTTGCTTTAATTCATTCATTCCTCACTGCAAGCACAGGTAGTCTTTTAAAACAATTATCTGGACATGCCTTTTCCCAGTATAAAACTCTTTGATAGATCCTGTTGCCAGCAAAATAATGTCCTAATTATTTAGCCTGACATGTAAACCCCTTCATAAGCTAGTTCAAGGTATTTTCTAATTGTAGCTCTTAGTAAGTATTCTGACTTTCATCAATCCATTTCTTACTTCAATCACCAAAGAAAACTCAGCAATTCTCAAGGAGAATGGATTCTTATGACTTTTTGCTATGGTTTCGTGTCCTTTTCCCTTTCCCTTTACTTTCATACCCATTTGAGAGGCTCCTTCTCATTAAAGTTTTCCTTGATTCTTTTGATTTAGTTAATCTTCCATGCATTATTTATTTAATTTATTATAATAACTATGGATAAAAAGATAAAAGACTGTTCCTGTCTTCAAGAGACTTATTGTCTAGTAGGAACATAGAAAAGAAATGAAATGTTACATCTAATTATATAACATACTTTCTGAAGTCATTATGTATTGAGATCTGTGAACACAAAGTAGAAAGAGTTCCCCAGCTGTGAGAATGGGGCACTGTCTGTAAGAGGGGCCAGGACTTAGAATGTGAAACAAAGGAAGATTTTAGAGAGATGATGACAATATATATTTGTTTTGTGTCTTAAATTTACATGAAATAGTAAAATTTTCAAAGCTACCCCAAAGAGGTCTGTATTTGAAAGCCAGCAATGGCATTTATTAGTTAGGGTAGCCATAGATTTTACCTGTCCTACGTTCAATTTCCTCATTTATAGAACAGAGAAAATAATATACGATTTCAAGGAGATGCTTCTTTGAAAGCATCTGGATTCGTGCTCAGTAGTGTTAGTTTGCTATCATTACTGTTGTGGTCTTTGTCATCCTTACCCTTTTGTTGCAAGAACTGGAGAGAGGCTGAGAATTAAACACATATAAAATGGAAAATGCTATGTTTCAAGCAGCATGTGCAAAGGCACTTAGGCGTAATGGTAAATTAGATGTGGATTAGAGAAGGTCAGATTTTGAAGCCATTTATCTTGCTTTGGAAATGTTTACTTGCTAGCTACCCAAAACACATGCTGACCTTTGAAGTTTATGCCTTTGTTCATTGGTACTGTTCTGCTGAGATAACAAAATTCAGTGAAAACTTTCAGCTCAGGATTTTCAATAAAGATGTTTGACCTTGGGCAGGATGTTTTTCCTTTTTTTAGTACATGACCTGAGACTTGTTCTGCCTGATTGTTAATCCATATTACTGTGCTGAATTAGCAAGTCATTTTGTTTAGGCATCAGCAAGATGCCTTAATTAGATGGGTATATGCATAAATATTCCTTGATAAAATGTACATTGTGTGGATGAATAATAAGGCAGTCTGTGTTTATGTGGTTGCTATGTGAAGAAGGTAACATTTGTTGATTGCATGTTCTAAGATCTTTGACGTTCCTACCCAGACTTTAAAATAAGGCAACATAATCTCCTGAAACATGAAATATCTGGTGTCCTTTTAAACACTACTTGGTTTAAAAAAGAGAGAGAGAATGACAGCATGCAGTTGGAAAGATAGAAAATCATCAACTAACATTAGGCCAGGTTTTATTGCAGTGATGGGTTTTCAAATCATGTACTTGAGAAAAATGCAATAGCACATATTCAACTGAAAAATGTGTTACATAAAATTGGTGGCTTCATTTTGAAGAAGATATAGAGTAGGATGGTTAAAAGCAAAAGTTTTGGAGTTAGAAAACAAAGACTTAAATCTTGATTCTATTACTTTACTTGGTAGGTATAAGACCTCGGGCAGCAATTCTTAGTATCCACATCTCCAAAATGTTGGATGATAATAATGTCAAACTCATGAGGTTGTTGTGAGGATAAAATGAGACATTGTTCACAATGCCTTTAGACTAAAATCTGGCACAAAGTAAACCCTCAAGTTAGCTAATATGAAGACTGAGGCACCATGTACAATAATAGACTGCTATCACATTATACGTTTAACAGAAGGCCGTAATTATAATTACTAAAGTTTGCTTTGCAGTCATGTCCAAGAAAATAATGTTTGCTCAGTCCCAAATGACTGGTAAGTCATTCTTTTCTCAGTTACATCTTTAACATTAACTAGAGAATCTTTTGCTGGCTTTTCTCTTTTCTTATGTAATTTGATTCCACCCCTGACTGTCAAACTCTCAGCTCATTTATCTATTGGTGAGATGATCAGCAGCTTTAATGTATTAGTTTTGGCTTATCTGTATTTTACACATTTTTTAATAATCATATACTACTTTTTTAATAAGAAAAAGTACAAAACAGTAAATTTTTAAAACCTATACTGAAATTCAAATACTCTCCTCACGTTCTATTTGGAAGTGAACTTTTTTCACTTCATTTCTGGAATATGTTCTTGGTACAGAATCTTTAATCCTTCTCATTTTATAACATGTAGACCAATTGACATTGGTTAAAAAGCTTTAGTTACTCCACTAGAAAGAGTGTAAGGTGAAAATTCATTTTGGAATTTCTAACAATATCTTGTAGAGAGTCATTCTCAAAATATACTATAAAGTAGAGAAAAGTGAATCTAGAATTAGAATTAGATTAATTGCTTTGTATTATCCAAGTGCTTTCAAATTACCCTCCAATATAAGTACTTTGGATATTCTTTCAACCTCTTGATCACCCTCACAAATTTTCTACCTTTTTTTAACTAGCTATAGCCACCTATTTTTGTACATTGCTTTCCAATATTTTTTCTAAGCCTCTTAATACCCCAAAAGAAATCCATTCAATTTACTGATTATTTATAGCACTAAAATGGGAGTGCACAGTCTGCCTCCTCTAACATTTTCTCATATTTCATACACTCCCTAAAGTTCCAGAACAAGTCCTAACCTACGTTTTCTACCTATCGTTCTTTATATGCTATCCTTTATTAATTTATTTTTTGGTACATAATTTTGCTGGGAGAAATCATTATTCATCAGTACATAACCTGAGAAAACAAAACAGAAATTATTTCCCATTAACTAAATTTTTCTTAGAAACATATTGCAAGATTTTTTTATTGTTTTAATATAGATACTAAAGACAGGAAAACAGTTCTTATAGTTTGCAATCTTCATAATTATGTATAAGGGTTATATAACTATTATATTGTTGTATTTTTCTCATTCATAAGGGTACACTTGGACACTATAACTAATAATCATTAGAAATAAAAATAAAAATAAGTGTATAGACAACATATATTGACAGAGTTTTTTAATTTGTTTGCTTTTTGTTTGTTTGTTTTTAAAGTGTTTTTCCCAATACATAAAGGTTATTCTCATGGTCAACAGACATTAAAAAAGAGCTTCTGCAAGTGCTCTATTTCTAAAATCTTTCAGGAAATGATACTGTTCTGAGCCAGATTTAGCACTTGATTTTCCATTGTAGAGATTAATAACTGTCATCCAAGGTTATATTAAAAATCTCATCCAGCTAGATGAATTTATTTTATTGACATCTTCATTCAGAGTTTGTATCAAATGCTCCCAGTAAATAATATTAAAACTTCCTACTTTAACAATATGGTGGAAATAAAGAAAAACAAAACCCAAAAGAGTTTGTATTACTTTCTCTGGAATATATTGACTACTGCACATACAAACGTGCTGTAAAGGAGTCTCTTAGCTTAAAGCAACCCTTTAACTCCACATTAACTACCCAAATTTTCCCCTATTAAAAACACCTACGTGAAAATGATAATCTCATGGAAGATTCCAGTTATTTCGTCTGTGCATTAATAGGTCCTAATACTCATTTAATGAAAATGGAAAATACCCCATTATCTTCCACAGCCAATTTGGTGTTCTGGAATATTCTTCAATTTTTTTGAATATAGAATTTGTGCACTTATAAATAATTAGCAAGTACTTAAAATTAAGATGTGTCTGCCCCTCAAATAGTTCATTATTCGACTGTAAGCACTAACTGGGCTTCCAATGTATTTTGCTAACAATTGTGAGTCTAATCAGAGTGTGATAGTTAATACAATTTTTTAATACAATGTCTTTCTTTTTGTAATACGTATATCAATAATTCACTGGAAATCGATTATGTGAGGATAATAATGTTTCTATCATTTGTTTCTTTCTGAGAAATGCAGTATTGTTGTTATCAAGGAAACTAATTAAACTAAAGGACAAGATTATTTTTAATTCCTGCAAACTGTACTTAAATCCTATATTGGTGTCATGAATTACCTCCAGTAGAAAATGACAATTACTTCATTCCCAAGTACTTCAATTTTGGAGCACAAAAGTCCAGCATGCCAGCATCTCTGGGTAATATAATACACTCTCACATCGTGAGTATTAAAAAAAGAACAATTTTCTATGAACTTAGTATACTCTTCATAACATGTTTAAAGCACCTCATCTACTTCAAATTTAATTTTAAGTCATTTAAGTAAAAATGACTATAAGGGATTTAAAGTAATCGACCTGGACTAGCTACCAGCTACATGGTTTCTTCTATCATAGCATCTGGTTGTACAGCCCTGCTTTAGCACTGCTACTGATAGAAGACTATAACTCACAACAGCAAACGGATAATAATTTAATATGTGATCATTACTTGTACAAGTTTGGAAATTCTCTTTGTATTAAAACAATGCTTTTCTGAAGAGAGTTTAGACAGTTAACTAATTTGGGGAAGAAAAAAACAAACCCATGTTTGGGATTATGGGAAAATGTGATCTGGGATCCTTAATGTATATTTAGCTTATAGAATAGTCTATTGGGGGAGGTGCCTGTGGCTCAGCGAGTAGGGCACCGGCCCCATATATGGGTTCAAACCTGGCCCCGGCCAAACTACATCAAAAGTTAGCCAGGTGCTGTGGTAGGCACCTGTGGCACCTATAGTCCCAGCTACTTGGGAGGCTGAGGCAAGAGAACTGCCTAAGCCCAAGAGCTGGAGGTTGCTGTGAGCTGTGACTCCATGGCACTCTACCAAGGGTGATAGAGTGAGACTCTGGCTCTCCAAAAAAAGAAAAAGAAAGAAAGAAAAGTCTATTGGGATTAGTGGACAGGGGGGCACTATTTGGAAAAGATGAGGAGTCTGCTCCCATGGTACCATACCTTTAAAAGAACACTGACAGAACATTTAAGAATATTTGGATGATGAAGGGATTGAAAAACTACATCATATAAGAAATGTTGAAAGAAGATCAGAGTAAGGTAAATATGTACAAGAGGCAACTTGGAGAGGGAGCAGAGGAAGGAGAAAGAGGTAAAAACCTCCCCTGGGAAGCGCTAGGCTTATCTTAGTGAGTGTGAGCTTAGTGCCAGTGAATTCACTTTACAGGAATATGACTATTAGCTTAATGTAGAAGGATTACCAAAGATAATGACTATCTATCCTCTGATGTAGAACACCGCCTATGACTGAAATATTTACAAAAAACTCAACCGTATTGTCTATTTGACAAATTATCCCAATTTTTTTCTCAGTCAACAGGGAATCATGCCACAAACAGGACAGTATACTGGAGGAACCATTCACGCCGCCATTTTATAATCGCTGTACCATGTTCATTCTGAAACTATGTTTATCTTAACAAAGTTATCTTTAAAAAAAAATTCTGTAGAGAAACTGGCCAGAGTTTCAAAAGCCAGCTTTGTGAAAGGAAAATGTTCCTACTCTTAATTAGCAAATCTCCAGGTGTGGGGATATACGGTGACAGATAGGAGAATGAGTGGGTTTAAGAAGAACTTTAGATTTATGACAAACGAGTGACCTCATTACTTTATATTCACCTATGTCTCCCTGGCTTAATAAAAAAAGTTATAATGGTAAAGTGATGTTCACACTGATCCATGTTGATGAGAAATTATACCAAGAAAATATTATATCAATACAAAATACTCTGTCTACACCATTGAACAAAGCAGCCCCTAAAGTGAGAGGAAGCTGTGAAACCCAGAAGAGTGTTAGGCCAGGGAGGAATAGTTTACCCTCAGGACATCTCGAGCATGATGGCACCCCGTCACTCCAGAGCCAACAGGCCAAAACTGAATTTATCCTCTTTTCTTTCAAACCTGTTTCAGCTATCAACTCACAGTTACTAATATTGCCTGTCACTGAGCGCCAAGAAACATTACCAGATCCTAAGGATCAGGTGTGGAATAAGACAGAAAACACTCATGGATTAGTGGTATTTGTAGTCAGTTCATGTCCTCAAAATCTTTGTCCCTCTATAGAAACATGTCTCTGTAAAGCCTACCTCTCTTCTTGAAGTGCTTCCAATACCAGTCTATCTTCTACCAACTGGAAAAAATAACTCTTTGAGGGGGAAAAAAAAAAAAAAAACCTTGGAAGAAAAGTCCACATCAGGTCCCTGCTTGAAATAGACAGCACCTTGGGACAAAACCCTAATTCTTCAGTATGATGTTCAAGATTCTTTATAACCTATAGCCAGGCGTTGTGGTGAGTGTCTGTAGTCCCAGCTACTTGGGAGGCTGAGGCAAGAGAACTACTTGAGCCCAAGAGTTTGAGGTTGCTGCGAGCTGTGACACCATGGCCCTCTACCAAGGGCGACATAGTGAAACTCTGTCTAAAAAAAAAAAAAAAGATTCTTTATAATCTGGTCTTTGGTTAAGTATCTGGTCTTACTTCTTGCTAAAAATAAACTCTATAATTGCAGAACTCTTTATTGTGATAGTAATGTATCTTTTTTTCTTCTTTTTTTCCTTGCATGAATTCACTTATGTCTTCTTAACCTAGTTAAATTCCACTTATCCTTCAAGGCCCAGCTCAAATATCACATCTGCTTGGAAATGATTCCCAACACTCCAAGAGGATAACTTTTCTTCTAGGAAGAGTCTCTTCTTAAGCTTAGGTAACCATTCTAAAATATCTTGCACCTAGTTCTATTATACATTTTTACACTGCATTATACATCACACTATAATTATTTATACTTTTCTGTTCAAATTGCTGTCCATGGAGATACTTGAGGACAGGGTCCATAGTTCATTCACACTCTGTTCACAGTGCCTAGTACATAACTATTCTACTGACACAGAGTAGGCACTTAACATGTTTATGGAGGAAGGAAGTGGGGAGGGAAGCAGGGAGGAAGGGAGGGAGGCAGGGAGGCAGGGAAGCAGGGAGGGAGGCAGGGAGGGAAGAAGGAAGGCAGGGAAGAAGGGAAGGAGGGAGGGAGGCAGGAAGTGAAGGAGGGAGGCAGGGAGGGAGGGAAGAAGGGAGATAGGGAGGGAAGTAGGGAGGGAGGGAGGGAGGCAGGCAGGAAGGGAAGAAAGGAGGCAGGGAGGGAGGAGAGAAGGAAAGTGAGAGAGAGATAGAAAGAGATCTGTCTCTGTCTCTTTCATCAGAACTCAAACTATATTTCATCCATCTACTATATACCTTTCCCTAGTACCCATGGTTGTGTCTTACATTTAAAAGGAGAGTTTTTTGTTTTGTTTTGCTTTGAGACAGATTCTGCGGCCCTGGGTAGAGTGCTGTGGTGTCATCATAGCTCACAGCAATTTCAAACTCTCTGAGGGCTCAAGCAATCCTCTTGCCTCGGCCTCCTATAGCTGGGAATACAGGCACCTGCCACAGTGGCCGGCTATTTTTTTTTTTTTAAGAGACATGGTCTAGCTCTTGCTCAGGCTGAGCACAAGCAAGCCACCCAACTCGACCTCCCAGATGCTAGGATTACAGGTGTGAGCCAACACACCTGGCTCATTAATAGATATTTAATATTTATTGAATGACAGAACTCATGAACAAAATTGATTAAATTTACTTTATTTACAAGAGTTTCAAATATTGACATGGAAAAATCCCCACATTATGTTAAGTATGGCAAATAAATTTCAGGTCCCATTTGTATAAAAAAATCAATTTATATATATATATATATATATATATATATCTGCATAGAACACTTCTAAAAAGAGTAAGAAACTCTCAACAATATTTTCTTAAAGAATATAAGGGAAGAGTGGGAGTACCTTTTTACCATTACTTTATATTATTCATGCATGAAAAGAATGGTATGCTTAGATTAAGACAAATAATGTGGATAATAGCTGGAACATAGTGAGCTAAAGGAATTTCAAAATGCCTTAATTTTGTATATTAAATTTTTCTAAAAATATATTTTCCTATAACCTATACTCTTTCTAAGCAGAAAACATGCATAAATAGCCTCATAAACATCTAATTGGATTTATTTTAGTTGAAAAATGGCTGTATTGAATATTCTTTTGAATAATGGAATAATCCCTCAAAAATTAGTGGTCTATAATAATGTTAACACATTTTAACTACAAGCCTGCAGCATCCATATCACCTGTGTGCTTGTTAGAACTACACATTCTTGGGCCTCTCCCAAAATTACTAAACCAGAATGTTTAGGGAATAGAACCCAAGAATCTGTTACATTATGTGCTTCAGGTGACTTTAATGCTCTGTTCTTGAGCTTTTGAGAACTTCGTAACCTAATAGCACCATCTGTTGGTAGTGACTGTTCCAGAATCAAGACATAAAGTCCCAAAGGGGAACCAGCCCACACATTCAACATCTATCAGTATGAAGGATTGGAACAGACAGAATATCTGACCTAAAGACAATATACATACAGACACATATATCATTCTCTCATTAAAATCATGTAGTTTATTAGGAGAAATGTATGTAAAAACATAAATACTACTACAATTTTTTTTTAAAAAGGTTTTAACAGGAGATGGTGGGTCACAGAAGCTGTAGCAACCAGATTGATGAGAAGAAGTCAGTAAACACTCACAAAAAGTGGTGATGGTTAAGCCAATTACTGAAAAATTATTTAACCACAAATAAATAAATATGCACAAAAAATAAGTTTTATAATTCAACCCATATTTCCTGAGCACTTATTATATACCAAACACTGTTTCTGAGGCTCTGTTTCTGGGTCTGAAGATGCAAGACCATCACTCTTCTAGAGTAAAGGAGATTGGCAGGAACATAGGTGGCATTCAATAAATCTCTGATTGAATAAATGAGCAATCATGAAAATATCACACATTTGGTTAAATTCATCATAAGAAAGGAGGATTTTAAAATGTCATCCTGCTTAGAATTTCTACAATCAAAAGGAACAAGCTACCCGTATCTGAATTATTCGTGTATTTTGAAAAATTGCCTTCATGTTTTGCAAAATTTTGAGTAACTGCTAAAATCCCTTATTAAAACCTCCTACATAGCTGTATAGTATGCAACAATTATGAAGCTCCTGCTGAATGTAGCACACTGTGTTTTGTATATAATCCATACATAAAAAAATAATATATTCCATATACTTACAAAGACTGAAATAGTCTTTGAGAAGGTATTCAGCATTTAAAATCTTAGACCCTCTCACAAGCACTTTCTACACTAGGATACTAATTTGAATTAAAGAATAAACAATCCAGTTTTAATTCTCTTGTTTCTGCGGGGTTTATTTTTTTTAAGTGAAATCATTTTGTTTTCTGTTGGTTTATAGCCACTGCACACATTCTCAAGTTTTATGGCCTAATCACATCTTTATCTAAACTAATGTTTATCATAATAATCATTATTGATGATGACCAGTGGGCCTGCCTAATCTCAATGTTTTCATGTTATCCATTAATATTAATTTTTGTGGTTCACTTGGGACTACCACAAATAGGTTTATGTGTTCACTGCCAGGATCACATGAGGTAAAAATGAAGACAATTAGCTGTACTTTCTTGTAAGAATGTGTGCAGGCATTAAAGCACTGACATTGAACTACTTGCCAGAACTATCTAAGATGAAGCAGAGAACGAGCTCATAGTAATGCCACTTTGGCAAGTATCTTTTGGGAAATTACTCATTTTAGAGGCAGAATTTAGAAACAGGGCTTCCACTGTTAGTGAAATTTAATCACTGTCAATGTCCTAATTGTTGGGATTTAAAAAAATAGGGAATCCCTCCAAAAGCGGTACATTTTGCATCTGCAAGATACTGAATAAATCTTCATAGAGACTGAGCTACATACATCTTCACAAATTTCAGACATTATATAAAGGATTTGATTGGGGATATTTATTTATAGCTGTGTACAAAATCTACTAAGAACTCCTCTATTAGATGGAAATAGACCCTTATATATTTATTAAACAAATGTAAAATTCTCAGAAAACCTCCAGAGTTTGGTAAGGGTCAAAAATATGAGATTTGAAATCAGATAAAAGTGGGTGCAGTTTTCAGTTCTACACTGACTTAACTGTATAGGGGAGGTTCATTTCTACCCAAGAGTGTTAAATATTATGGGTGCCAGTATCTCTGTTTCATAGGTAAGGAAACTAAAGCTGAGAGAAATTAAATAATTTACCTTGTCTCACAGAAAGTAAGCTAGAGGAAATTCTAGGCTACGAACCTATTCTACATGGCTCTGACATGTATGTTGGCTCTATTTCTTAACTCTATTCTGCTAAAAGCTCATATACAAAAAGAGGGACACAACCTTTAAAAATAAGAATGAGAAATACACATTCAATAAACAATGAAAAAGAAATTCAGCTAATGCAGTTTGGGGATGGTATGAGAAACTTTTTAGATTCTATGTCTTCTTTCTTCTATATTACAGAAATCAGGCTATTTGCCTTAATTTAATATTTCTTATTCCTTTTAATTTGTATATAGAGAAAGGGTCTTGCTATGTTTCCCAGGCTTATCACAAACTGCTGGCCTCAAGCAATCTTCCAGCCTCAGCCTTCCAAAGTGCTTGGATTACAGGTGTAAACCACCACTCCAGACATATTTTTTAAATTTTCGGTATTTTAAAAAATGGCAAAGATAGAAAACTCAGGAGTTTGTAAAAGGCTAATTTCTCCACTCCTCACTCTTTCCACACACCTCTGGGGGCTTTGAGTGAAATCTTTATACCTTTTCTCTTTAGAGATGGGTAAAAATGTATTGAAATATTGTTCTTTGCAAACCGTTTTCTTCTTATAATATCATTCCTTTATTTTCTTCCATTCCTCTTCCCAATAGATAGGCTGTAAATAATATGATTTCTTAGCCACTCCATTTTCTGTTGGTGTCACTCAACAAAAAAGCATAGTTTAAATAGCAAATATCCACAGTAAAAGAGGAATGTGTAAAGAAAGATTGATAGACTTATTTATTTATGTGCAGTAGAGAGATCTAATTCTGTTCTCAACAAAATGTTGGAGCTGGCTAAAAGCAAACAAACAAACACACACAAAAACAGAACGAAAAGTGTGCATAGAAAGAAAAGTATTCAAGTAATTAGTTATGTGTCTAACAGTCAACTTTTTATGGAGAAAATAAACCAACATTTTTAGTATTGCTTGTGTCACTAGAGTAATATACTGGGAGATAAAATGCAAGAATTTTGTTTTAAAGTATATGTGAATAATTGCAGAGCCACTACATTTCCCAGGCTCTTTGGCAGGTGAATACGGTAATATGTCTAAGTTTTCATAAATGAAGGTGATTCTTACAACTATCACATCAGGTCCTAAAAAGAAGCTCCATGCCCTGCTATAGCTGGGATGTCAGTGTTGTTCACAGCTGAACCAGATGCCCTCAAAAAATACCCTCAGAAACAGCCACAAAAGAGAAGGAACCTGGAAAAACCTTGCAAAATAAACCTGTCTCCAGCAGACAGCCTACCTACACATGGACTAATGTGAGAAAGAAGTTCTACTTTGTTTGAGCCACTGAATTTTTGGAAGTTTTTACTAAAATAGCTTTGCCTATACCATAACTAATATGTAAATAGGTATCTATAAATGGGTACCATAACCTAAACCTACCAGCTGATTTGGGAGCAGTGAGGTCAGAGTTTGCCCTTATTCAACTACAGCCACCTATGTGGCATAGTTGCTTTCGACCAGAATACACCTACTCTAAAAAATGCTCTCTGCAAATGGCCTTCAACCTCAATTAACTAGGAATCTGTAAATTTGTGGTCTTGTAGGTTTACAAGGGTAACTGCAGTCTTAAAAGCAATTTATAATCCATCGAAATTCAGTCTTAAAAGCAATTTATAATCCATCGAAATTCCTCACTTCCCTGAGCCCATTGCTCCTTGGGATTGAAGTTGTTGCTTTTCTAATTTGCTTTTTTTTTTTTAAAGACAGTCTTGCTCTGTGCCCCGGGGAAGGGTATCACGGTGTCATAGCTCACAGCACACAGCAACCTCAATAAATGTACTCAAGTGATCTTTCTGCTCAGCCTCCCGAGTAGCTGGGACTACAGGCTCCCGCCCCAATGCCCAGCTATTTTTAGAGACGAGGTCTCCCTCTTGCTCAGGCTGGTGTCTAACTCCCGATCTCAGGCAATTCACCAGCCTCGCCTCCCAGTCTAATTAGCTTTTTATTATGTACTCTAGAGTACTTTTAAAGGGGAGCAATAGATGTGAACTGTAGGTCACCTAGGAGACCCCTAACCTTAGAGTGGTAATTTAGTTTGTGAGAAATCTGTTCTGGATGAAGTTTAGGAAAGGCCACTTAAGGATATCACGAACACTATTCATTAGGCCTTGTGAGAAAAATGAGGCAGATAATTTTTTCCTTAGTAAATTAAAAGAGGCCAGCTATACAGTGCGTAGAAAATTCCTAATTGAAGTATTATGAACCTAGAAAGTTAAATTATATTCGGTGTCTTCTCTTTTCTTCACATAAAAGAGATTCCCTATACCTCCTCAAAAACAACAAACTTCATAGTGAAATTATCAGCTGAGTCTCGATTAACCTTACAGAGTACACTAATTTTCAGTTTAAATTATCCTTGAACTTTTTAAACTCAAGACACTTTGTCCAATTATATCATGGCTACAATGGCCAAATGTGTATAATTGTTGCCTGGATGCCACAATAATATAAGAAAAGAAATAACTCAACTAAGATTAACCTTAACTTTAGACTAGGTTTATGCATTAATGGATTCTGGCAATCTCTAATCAATATCTTCAAAGCCTAAGTAGGTCAACAGCCTGAAAAATAGGAAACCATCTTTAGCATAAGATCACAATATCAAAAATCAATATGCTGCTTAGTTCTTATATTTTTAATGCAGCCCTAAGAATCAATTCAAGGCCATAGGGAATAAAGTCTAATAACTCATAAACAGAGGAACCTCATTTTGTTCCAAAGCTACAGACCTGAATTTCTTTGTGACCAATATTCTTGCTCCAAGCTGAATAAGGTGGCTCACACCTGTAATCTCAACCACACAGGAGACTGATGCAGGAGGATAGCTTGAGGCCAGAAATTTGAGACCAAGCTGGGCAACATAGTGACACATTATCTCTAAACACCATTATCTCTAAAATGCCTCTTCCTTATTTTAGTGCTAAAACCTTAATATTATTTATATTATGGATGTTGGGGGGCCTAATGTAGCCCTACACAAATCCTTCCCCTCCCACTTGCTCCAGAAACAACACTAAGGACCTAATTAGTCCCACCCCTGAAGAAATTCACACCAAAGACCCCAACCCACCAAAGCCCTCCTGGTAAGCTGTGGAATTTGCCTATACCCTATGGCTCCATATAAAAGAGGTCTCTAACTACCAGCTCCCTGTGTCCCTGAGAAGAGGCCGGGCAGGTCACTGTCCCTTTAACCTGACCTAAACTTCTCCACTTTCTTCTGGTCTCATTTCTGGGCACTACTGTTTCCACCTTTCAATGGATATTAGAAACTTGAGAAAAAAACAATCTACTATTATTGTAATTTTAAATGTGTATTATTTTGATATATATTAATTAGGTATTAATATTTGGTTTGGTCAATTATCCTTTTCTTTTTTTGAGACAGAGCCTCAAGCTGTCACCCTGGATAGAGTGCTGTGGCATCACAGCTCACTGCAACCTCCAGTTCCTGGGCTGGGACTACAGGCGCCCGCCACAACGCCCGGCCATTTTTTGGTTGCAGCCATCATTGTTTGGCGGGCTGGGGCTGGATTTGAAGTCGCAAGCTCAAGTGTACGTGGCTGGCACCTTAGCCCGTTGAGCCACAGGTGCCAAGCCTGCCCAGTTATCTTTAAACGATGATTTTAAAATATTCTATATCACTGTCATGTTCCTTTCATTTCCCAGATTTAAGATGTTTTTTCTTGTTTCAAGATTCTTCCTAGAAAGTTGTTAAATGACTACTTCTAGTGACAAATATTGTCTGTCAGTGGTCTGTGATTGACATCTGTGTGCAGTGCATCTGATAAAGTCCTTGTTATGACTCTTAGCTGGGTAGTGAATACGATTAGTAACCATATGCCCATTATCAGAACTGAGACAGCGCATCTGAGCCAAACGAAAGAGATTCTGATAAAATGAGGTATTGTTTTATGTCAGGTTAGATTGTCTTTTCCTGTTATCAAAGCCCACTGAAAATAGTACTGTTTTGTCCAATTAGATGTATCATTACTTTTAAAAGTGCTTTCTTTATAGTCGCTCATTAACATTAGTTTTGGTAGTAGACACCTGTTTTAATTTTAAGAAATGGATTGCCTTGGTGTCATGAAGTAATTTGTTCTAAATATCATTACCAGCACAATGCATTGAACATTGTAGATACACAGTAAATGATACCCTTTAATGAAAGTAATTGGAAATTAGGACACAATTGTTCTAAACTGCTTTTTGAAAATTCATTTGAAGAATAAATTTTCATGCTTACTTGTACAATATTAATAATTGTTTTACTGATGCTGAATTTAGGGCGTTATAAATACATAGAACGTTCAAGGCAAAAATAAGTAGTTTATTTCAAGTTTTTTATTTTGCACTTAAGAAAATAGAAGTCCAGAGAAATTTAATGAATTTCCCATGGTGAAAACTTGAACCATAATGATAACTTTGTACTGAGGCCAAGTTCTTCCTGCTACATTACCTAGCCTCTTAACTGCTTTCAGCCTGTGTTTATACATTTGACACCTGAGACATGGCAAAAAGAGAAGAAAATGGTTAAGAAAAATACCAGAAGCTGCACTATCTACAACAATTCACGATATACTAAATTAGCTACCTAACTATTCCATTCACTTTAAGATATTTAATGTATCCAGCATTATAGTGCACTTATGTCAAAGGAACATTAACTTCATTCTCCTTTCCCCAAGGCAACCTGAATAGGAAATAAACAAAAGTGCACTGGGAAGAGGGTGCGATACTTTTTAAAAGCAATCTTATCTCTGCATTAGTACTTAAATAGCTAAGCCAATGGATTGCTTTTCCAATTTACTAGGCTTGTGGGTTTTGTACAACACTCATGCAGAGTGTACATCCTGTAGACATTGCATTTTTGTTCAACTTTTCTAAAGGGAATTTATGCAATAATTTAACTGATCCTTTCTCTGGCTCACATAGCTAGGTTGGATCAGTGGATTATAGGGAATTTAGGCCTAAGTCTAGATGAAAGTCTGTTTATGTTTTAGGCTACAGGAAAGGAAGTGAAGGAGGAAGAATTTTGCAGCTGATGCAATCAACATAATTTTGATAAATCGTGGATATTAAAGAAATTATACATTCTTTACAAATATAGTGTTTTTTGTTAGGAATTTTTAGAGGAAAGTCATCAACTAGTTGAAGGTCAGAAGACTAATAAGCAAACATAGCCAAATGTATTCAGTATATCTGAATATAAAAGAAGGAATAATGTCAGGGAATATAACTTATATTCTCCTGATACTCATTAACTCCTGAATTACAGGGAGTTCATTATAGAGTTTTTTGAATCTGTACACCCCTATTTCTTTCTCTTCCCACTTACTGAAAAGTTTCCAATAATTCAGACATTCATGCAAGAGGAGCATTTGCAATTCACACTGATTAAACAAACTATGAATGAGCTGGTCTACTTTTTGGACCACATTAGAACTTGGTTAATGATTACAAATGATTTGAAATAAGGAGATTATGTTTTATTTTAAAATATTTCTAACACTATAAACCATAGCAGACAATAATTGTTAAATCTAATTCTTATTGTTTAATGTCAGAGAATTATTCACCTTGGTATATATTTAGATATATTACATGCCAGTATGTCCCTAAAATGAAACTCTATATAATACAAGATCTACTAACATTGAAATTACACTCCCAGAACTTGATCCAACTTCCATAAATCCCAAATAATTTTCAAATAGATTCGTATTATATAGAAAGGTCTGGGCCTATTTTATCTCCACTTGTTGGTTTATCTGCATTCCAAATTAATTTAAAAGTTTATCGAGCAAAATAGGACAACTAATACCTCAGGGAAGGAAAGCAGCAAAGATGTGGCTCTTGGCAATGTAAACGTCTCATCTCTGTGAATAACCTCATTTGTTATCCTTCTGCACTAACAATTTCAACTCTTTATACTTTATATTGACCTGGCTATTTGTACTCCCCCAAACGTGTACACTAAATTATTTTACAAAAGTTAAGTGTCTTTGTTTAAACATCATATAGCTTAATGTAAGATTCAAATCTCAGATTGTCACTTTCTTTACCTTCCACAAATTTTCTTCTCTCCTAATCTGTAATTAAAGTGATAACGGCTAAATTTTACAGTACAAAGAACAATTTTCTTCTAATATTCTTCAAATGCATTTGTTTTATCTTAAAACTTAAGCAAAAAATGTAAGTGAATTCTTGGCAATCTACCCACTGTGAGTTTTAATGCTTCAATAACTTGTTTTATTATTTTATAATTTCCAGGACGGATTGCCAATAGAAGATAATTGTCTTCTATGCTTTACTTCTAAATTCACTTAACAAATGTTTACTAGTGCCTGTCTGCTTTGCAGCAAGTGTTATACAGAATAGAGATGGAGATATAAATGCAAGTAAAACAAAGCTCCCAACCTCCAGGAATTTATAATTTAATTCAGAAGACATGTTGTACACAAAAATACTTTTAACATTGGGTCAAAAGTGGTAAGTTACATAAACAAGGAAAAAATGAGGTATAATGGAGGTAGAGAAATCAATCCAATCTAGGCTGATTGAGAGGATTCAGAGGAGGATTTGTGAACACAGGGCCACATGAACCCTACCAGAGGCTAAGAGATACTTTTCTTTTAAGAAACCTAACACAATATTTGCATCATTTGGAGAAAGTTTCTTGGAATGGACTCAGACAGGAATTTCTTTTTTATCTCCAGTAGTTGACTTCTTTTCCAGTAACAAATTCAGCTGGGCTAACGAATGGTGCCTTTCTCACTCCCTCAGCCTGGTTCCAGCTGATATAGTCTTCCTCCCCAGTAAAGACCCTCTGCTACAAGTTCATGATTCTCTTTTGCAGCTTAGTCACTAAATCTGATGCCTGCATTTGCATACTTGATATTATCTCTAGTTCCATATTCTGGTCGAGCCAATAGAGACCAAAGTATAAATTGGATTTTTCTAGGTACTTGCAAGGACATTCCAGGCAAAGTAAATTGTACAACCCAAAAAACCCTTCAGCCCATAAAATAAGGAGTGTTTAAAAGAAGGTTGCTTAGCTTAAATGGCTGGAAATACAAGAGTACTAAGAACCTAGGGCATGAGGAAAATGAATTTCAAATATTTTAAAACCTTGAATTCGGTACTAGGAGATTGGACTCCATTTTGTAGATAACTGAGAATCATTGAATATTTTTGAGTAAGGGAATTACATCACTAGCAATATGGAGACAGATTTTATCTGGAAATATCTTGAAATATTAGAGAAATAATTAGTATAAAAAGTAAAACCAAGTAGAAACCTATGATAATATTATAATATGAGACAATAAGTTTGAGAAAGGGCTTCATCACCTATATCTGGTTCTGAAAAAAGCAGAAATGGATTCAGGAAGGAGATGGGGAGAAGGCGAATAAGCCTAGATATCAGATGATTGTTAGAAACTTAATAAAAGCAGCATCATTAATTGAACGGGAATAACAGACAGACCTGTTTGGGGATTTAGATTATTAACTCAGCTCTAAACAAGTCATGATTAAGCTGAAAAGCAGACATTCAGATGGAAATAACCAACATTTTGTTAGAAATATTGATCTTGATTTGGAAGAAGTAAGCACATGGGCCTTTGAAATCAGAATTACATATATGACAGTCAGACTGAGATAAATAAATTGACAAAGGAAAGAATGTGGAGAGAAAATAAAAAAAATAACAGGTAGAACCCTACAGGACACTTATCGCTAAGATAACAAGATCAGAGAAATAATTCTGTTATCGAAACGAAGAGACACAAATTAGAGGAACCTGAAGAGAATAAGGAAAACACAACAAATATGTCAATAAAAAGATAATTAAAAAATGGACTATCAATACTTAAAAATGTGAGAGATTCAAAGAGTAAGAAGTATAAATTGAAAATCAGTGTAGTTTCTATAGAAGTATAGGATGAAAAGAATCTAAAGCTAGAGTTATGTGTAGTAAATAGTTGATAAATAAAATGAAGTAGAAAATATATGCTGTAATCTGCAGAATTCAGGATAAAAAGAGAAATTATATGTCCATGCATAGAGTGAAGATTTTATGTGATAAATGAGAGACTTGAGCATGTTAATAGTTGATTGAAGAAGGTTCTAGTAGATAATCAGAAACTTACTATGCTGTATATAAAAGGAATAAATTGGAACACATTTCCTGAGGCAATAATGGAATAAACAGGGGACAAAACGTGAGAGTTAAGGGATTAAATTTGGGAGACGAAACTGATATCTCCTTCTCTGAACCAGAAAGGAAAAGAATGAGTCAGGATACAAAGCAATTGTTCACTGCAGAATAAGTACATTGAAGGACTTTTTGCAAGAGAGCCTCAATCTTAAAGAAATAGCCAATGAGGCCAGTAGCTAAACAGAAGCAAAGAGAGGGTAAGGACTGGATTGTGGCCTGAGTTGCATAGACGTTATTTTAATTTGAATCAAGGGGACTGACACTTCTCTTAGCCAGGGGTCCTCAAACTACGGCCCACGGGCCACATGCGCTGGTGTGAGTTGTATTTGTTCCCGTTTTGTTTTTTACTTCAAAATAAGATATGTGCAGTGTGCATAGGAATTTGTTCATAGTTTTTTTCTTTTTTTTTTTAACTATAGTCTGGCCCTCCAATGGTCTGAGGGACAGTGAATTGGCCCCCTGTTTAAAAAGTTTGAGGACGCCTGTAGACCATTAAGACTTATTAATTATTTTATTCATGCTAATTCCCCTTCTTGATCCCAGTATTTTTGGTATGTGTCAAAGGGATACTCAGAAGATATTTGAAAGATGGGATATCAGCACTGGAGGCTATCAATGGAAACTATCACACAATGGACATGAGGGGTGATATAAATTGAAGGGAAAGATGGGGAGTTTCATCAAGCAGAGAGCAATGTTAAAGTAGTACACTCTGATAATTCATACTGTGGCAAGAGGTCAAAAAAGAAGCCCCAGTACATTTTTGTAAATAACTGAGAATAGCCAGAAGACTCTGAAGATAAAAGATGACAAAATGTTTTAGCTGAGCAATTTATTCTCATTCAATAATGTTTTGGGCAGTGTGAAAGAGGTTTTGCACTGAGCAAAGTTGCTCATTTAAAGGTACAACAATTGGCTTTATTGTCTCAATCCATGATCAGAGCCACCTAAATAATAATTGCTATTTACACCAATTAATTAAGAGTCTGTGGAGGTCCAGAGTTTTAGACCAACACAATGCCAAAAACAGTGAATTCAAGAATTCAGTGCTATCAGGATGAATGAGAATATTTGTATGTCTTCTGGATTGGTGTCTGCGAGTGGCTTATATCCATATGTATTCGGGAAGGCTTAACTTATTACCTCTCTCCAGGAAACGTGATTCGGGTGAAATTAGAATACATTTTTCATTACATTTTTGTTTTGTGTCCTTTCATCGGGAGCCTAAGGAACTTGCCATTGTAAGTGGAAAGGAGCAAGAAGATGATCAATCAAGGCTCTTAAGAGCTGCAGAAACAGAGTCTGAAATACTTTTTTTTCTTCATATCCAAAACAAGCAAAATACAGCAGGTAATGATGTGGGAGGCAATAGAGATTTTATTATCATTTTATTGGGATGAACATCCTATCTTACTCATATTTCTACCTGTATAGTTCATTTATCCCAAACTTTTAGTAATAAAGTTAATGGCATTCCCCACTTCTTAATGTTCCTGCACTGTTTTATGTTTTATGCATACGTGTATATGAAATGGCAAAATATATCAGTCCAAGGATAAACAGAACCCAAAATTTAACTAAGTGACATAATAATAAACTAATAGGGCTACTGTTCATTTATTTAAGCAATAAATGAAGTCTTAATTCACTGTTGACTTTCATTTCATTTTTTCTTGCTCTGCTTCTGGGAACACCAGTTCCTAAAGTCAACCATAATTGAAAATATAACTAACATTATTGGGCACCTGCTTTTTGCCAGGCAGTTTGCTTGGCACTTTATCCTTCTTTATCTTATCTAATTCACACAACACTTTTCCAAATCAAGAGTGATGTCACTCTTTTACAAAGAGTTTGTTAAAACTTGCATGGGGTCCAGCAAATGACCTGATATGGATTCACATTTAGGTCTTTCTAGCAGCAATTGTCCTTCTCCTAAGAATATGCCTAGAAGAAAAGATCATTAAAGTACCTTAACACCTGCTGTTCTTTGTCAAGACAATGAGCCACATTGTGGGAGGAAAGGAACTAGCAAAGCCATCTACCTCCGGGATTATGGAGAAATAACAAAAAAAAAAAAAAAAAATGGGCAGATTAGGAAATTAAAACTCTGCCCAAGTGTACATCTAAATTGCAAAGAAATAAGTAAAGTATTATGTAATTCCCATTTTTAGCAAAATTAAATTATGAAATATCTGACATGTTAAGAACATGATAAGAACTTTTATGCACAAAAGTTGAATTATGAGCATTCCCATAAAATTTAAAAATTTATAAGAATAGCAAAAATTTTGGCTTCTGTAATGTCTCAATTGTATTTATTCAAAGTAACAATATCCCATGTACTGAATAATGAGAGTCTGTTATAAGCAACATTAAAATATTGCAGAAGAACAAATTTGGCTCAGACTCCTTTGTTGATATTGAAGATATTTAGACTAATTGTTAATCTGAAGAATTTTTTAACTTGCCTGGCTGGAAAATGCCAAAGTAATAAGTGTTAACTAGTCTTACTTCAACTCTATATCTTCACACCTGATGCTATCATTTTTTTCCTATTTATCAATCAAGGGGTTATTTGGAATGGCATGTGAAATCAAGACACATCCAAGAATGTGAGAAAAATCTAGAATACAATTTATTTTGGTTTAATTTCTCACACATATCTATAGATGACATTTTAAAATAATTTAAAGATGTTTTGAAACAACAACAAAAATAAGCTTCAGTCTGACAGGTTTATCCTGCAGCATATTAGCCCTTAGTCATTTCAATTAATTGTTTTGGGCCAGGTGCAAAGACTCATGAAGGCCCAGGAGGGAAGATCCTTTGAGTTAAGATCAGCCTCAGCAAGGACAAGACCTCATTTCTACTAAAAGTAGAAAAATTAGTCAGGTATTGTAGTAGTCCGAGCTACTGGCAAGGCTGAGGCAGGAGAATTGCTTGAATCCAGGAGTTTGAGGTTGCTCCGATCTAGGTTAACAGGATAGCTCTCTAGCCTGGGCAACCAAGTAAGACTGTCTCAAAAAAAAAAAAAGCCAAAAAGTTAGTTGTTTTAAGTGCAAAGTGAGGCTCTTTTGTTCTGGTACCGTTAGTAGTGTAACTCACCAGCACCACCAATCATGTCACCCTCCCACACACACACACACACACACACACACACACACACACAAACACATACACACATATACATACACACTCTTAGTGTCCAATAGAAGATAAAATGGTAGTTTGGGGGGGGCAATTACAGCAAACATAAAGTGAATTTTCAGATTTTTTAAAATGATGTGTTTAGTTACAGTTAAGAACAAATACTTTTAACATAAAAGTATTCTCATAGTTACATGAAACTTCTTGACATATAACTTCCAAAATTATATGATACCTAATGGAGAGAGGCAGAGATGACAAAAAACAATGAGTCATTGAATGTTTGAGAAGGAAAGAAATGAGAAAGCTTCTACCTCAGTGGTCACAAAATGTGAAATGAATTAAAATTGAAATTTTAAAATGTTTAATAGTTATATATTACTTTAAAATATATTATGAAGATGTAAACATTATATTAACATTTAATGTGATATACGCCAACATAAACCAATTTAAACAAAAGCATATAGAAATGTACTACACCGGTAATATGCAAATATAGCAAAAATGGTAGTATGATACATGAAAGACTGAAGTCTAGAAAACATTATTGTACACATATGGACACTGAAGATTTGCTTGTGCTCAAACAGTAAGAACCATTTGTTCAAGTAAATCAGGCAACAATTTTCTAATATTAGAAGATCTAATTACCCTTATTGTATTATTGTTCCAATTGAAGATGTAAGATTTGGATGACAAATTTAAGTTGTAGGTGTCTCCTTGAATACCTAAACATATTTACAACTGGAATATTGATCATTGGTAGCTATTAAAAGTTTAGTGATTTTTAAAAATGTACTGTTCTCAATTTTAAAAGCAGTTGCAGAGCCTAGATCTGATCATAGAATGAACAAAAGAAAATTTCAGGTTTATCCTGATTCTTTCGGAACAAGGAACATCCTTCAAATCTTTGAGTGAGAACATCCAAGAAGGAATAAAAGGGCCTGTTTTTGTTTTTGTCTTTGTTTTTGATGCATGCGATAGGTGTAACCTACAGTATCAAGGCAAACATTACACCAAGTCAAGGGTGATATTTGTGTGTTCATTACTATTCTTTATTTAGCCTAGTTTATAGACTGTTGTTAGTTTTTAATAAATAGGTGAAATATAGTGGATAGAGGATAGTGGATCATATAAGAAAACTAATTTTTAACAATTAAAACAGTCTAGAAGTGGATTGGGCTACCTCAGGGAGTAATATTCTCCATGCCATTATGAAAGTAACATTTTATGACTGTATGCAAAGGAGGGTGTTGTGCTCACAATCGTGTAGATTCTTCCGGCTACAAGATTCTATGATTCCTTTCCGATGAAACTTGGAACATGTGATAGTATATTACCTCTTGAAAATCATAACAGCGCCATTTAATAATTTACCACATCTCTGCATTAAATTGTGATGTTGTCACTTCAAGAAATCAAGTGTATGGGCGGTGCCTGTGTCTCAAAGGAGTAGGGCACCAGCCTCATATACTGGAGGTGGTGGGTTCAAACCCAGCCCCAGCCAAATAATAATAATAATAATAATAATAATAATAATAAATAAATAAAATAAAATAAATCATGTGTATCTAAAGCACGATTCACATATTCTCCTGACAGAACATAGTTTCCCAGTAAATCTTCATAAATCATCATATCATTGTTATACTCACCTTACAGATAGCAAAGCTAAGACTAAGAAGGAACTGGAAAGTCTCCTGCTTCTTATCCTTCTTCACAATAATTTATAGGATTTCAAAATAAATCTTACAAAGCCCAAATATTATAAATAAAGAGTCTGTCCCAATTTTAAATTCTGTATTATTCAGTACAATAACTGAAATGTTTCCTGTTGATAACTACACACACAAAAGGACAAAAATACAAAGTAGATCATTTCAATAATGGTTAGCTGAATGACTAGGACTCTGTAAAGAAATCAGTCACTGCCCACCAACTTTGCTGGAAGACAGTCTCCCTGAACACCGAGAACAGCTAGATCAGATGTGGCCGTATATTTCATTATGCCTTATGTGTGTATACCCCAAGGGCTAGTCATTGGTCATTACTTACTGAATTTATAAATGAAATGTTAGAGAAGTTCCCAGTTTATACATACTCAAAAGCTATGGTGGAAAAAATAAAAATTTCCAAAACTTAAATATTTCATTTTGGAACTGAAATTCATTTACTCCAATGCCCTGTTGACTAATGCAATTTTAGGTTATAACAGGAAGAACCAGGTGCACCCTGCCTAAAGAAATAATAAGTAAGGAACATTTTGAAATGGAAGCCCCGGAAACAGGAACGAACTGAGGTAAAGGTTTCTATGTATGTGCAAAAGCACACGTAAGTAAAATTAACCAGTGTGTCAAAATGTAATTCTGTAATTCCCAGGGCAACATCTAAGGGAACTAAGTTCCAAGCAATAAATTTATAGTACATGATGGTTTGAATTTCCAGAAAACCCAGATAGGTTTTAGAATAGGTTATTACTTATAAGGATATGATTTTTATTTTTACATTTATTATTTTTTTTAATTTTATTTTTTATTGCAAGAGATTGAGAGATATGAATATATGTTTGTTGTTGTTACGTAGATGAATTGTGTAATTCTCAAGTCAGGGATTTTAGTGTACTCCTTTCCAGCATAGGTACGCTGTACCCCAAAAGAGGATACAGTTTTTCTTTGACCAGTGGCATTCTAAATACAGTGTTAACCAGAAACAAATAAAAATAATAGACATATGTATGGATAGCTTAGCTTTTCCCTTTCCATGGATGTCTCTGTATTTACTCTTCTTATTTCTAAATACAGCTGTAAATAATCTCTGTACCCACTATCCCAGTACAAGCAAAACAGATTCAGTGAAAAATAACTCCCTGAAATTGAGGCAGTTACAGTCACACTGGAACTCCCTGAAGCTGGCAGTTTCATTCTCCAGAGACAGGTGCATTTATCACATTCACAACCATAATAAAATGAAATCATCAACTGAAAGGACTCTGGCTCACTCATTTTCCTCCAGGAGAGCCAGCAACCATTTTGAATATTTAAAAATAGGATCTCCAACTTCCTTCCATTTGTTTGAAAAAAAAGCAGCAAACCAAAGAGAAGTCAGTGGGGAGTGTCAAGATATCCCAGGGCACATTCAGAGCCAAGGTCATTAGGAGTCATGAAAGACTGCATTAATATGACTTACAGGAACAAATAATAAGTTAGAATGGGGAGGGAGGAGGGTGACTAGAATAGACCAGCATAAACTAAGACTTTGAAGAAGCTTTTACATTTGAATTTTGGGCTCATTTAGTATGCACCTTTGCCAAATTTTGGTTTCTGCATGCTTCTGTCTTAGTCAAAACAAAACAAAACAAAAACAAAAGACAACTTTGGGGGTTTTAAACTTAAGATTTTTTATGACATTTTTGGTTTTTGATTCCATGTATAATGTACACACAATTTTCACCATTTCCTTACTGTGAATCCGAAATTGATTGACTTTCTTTGACAAGTAATTATAATTTGAAATAATATTGAATTTAGTCACTTTTCTCCTCTACAACTTGTTTGCTAAAGTATATTCTTTGTCTTATGGGAAAAACAAATCAGGTTTTGTAGTAGGGTTTACTTCTTTTTTTTTTTTTTTTTTTTGCTTCTACTTTAGAAATAAGAAACATTTGGCTTTGTCACCCAATTGGCTATGAGCACTAGGATACAAGATATTTTGCCAGGAGATGCTCAATCGCTTTCCAGAACCACAACAATTAGAAATGTGAAAGTTTAAAAATTTATCATTTCCAATCACTAATATAGATTCACTAAGGAGGCTCAGGTGTACATAAAAAGTGAAAGAAATCACATCCCATAGACCTACCGAGGAAATCTCGGTCCTTTCTGCTGTTTATGTGATTATGCTACAGACTGTCATTACAAAGGCAATTTCTTGGACATAATTAAACCCCCACTTTGCAGAGCAATATTGACCCGCTTTTAAGACAAATAATATTATATGATATTTATGCTATGTGGCCTACTTAATATATATTTTTATCTTTATCTTCAAACTTTTGGACATTCTGGCAGGGGGCTATGAAATACCAGTGTTTTGAAACTAATTTGGTGGCTAAATATGATGTTTCAAATATGTCAGGACAAACTTGGGTTTCCTCAAACTGGGAGTCTTCTTATTTCCCGACAGTCCCCAGATGACGACAACAGATACTTGGTTAGGGATAAAAGGGGGCTGCAAGGAGGCAAGATAAAAGTCTGGCCTTCTAGACAAAGAAAAAAGCCCTTCAGCAAACAATGAATGTCAGGATGACCTGTCTTCTATAAAATACACTTTCTTGCTTGTGACCAAAGTGGAGTGAGGGTCACAGAATATTAGACACAGCAAAGGTCACAAACATTGCAAGATTACTAGTCACTATCATATGAAACCTGGAAAATAACAAGTAGCAACCATTGTAAACACATAAACAAAAATGGCCACACGTGCTAACTAAGGTAACCTACAACCAATAATAAACAGACAAAAGTACCTAAGGAGCGCAGGGAATAAATGAAAAATTATTATAGATAATTACTGGGGCAGCTAGGATGAAATACTTATGCTGGGAACTGTCTTTGGGTTGGGGTCTTCTCTCACTCATAAGTGGGACCCTTTTCCAGTCTCTCTGGAAAAGTCAATGCATGTCGAATAATTTTTTTTTATAAATAAACTGCACCCTATTCCTGCTTTATTGGAGTTGAGGCTGCTTTATGCCCAGCTCCCCTATACTTTGCTTTCACTTGGACTTGGCCCAACTTGCTAGTTCTGCTAGGTGAAGGGGACTAGGTCTTCTGAAAAGCTCAAGGGTTTTAGAGACCCTTGACAATACTTAGACCCTTTAAATGATCATATAAAAATAAATAGAAAACTAAAGAACGGTGGATACCCTACTTAAGCAAATGAAAGTCTTTTCTTCGATTACAAGGATTTCCCAAGTACTCAACTTTAAACAGACTGAACAATGCACAAAACTTCACTACAAACGCTTTCCAGTTTTGAGAATACGACATTTGTTGTTTACACTAAAGTCACTGAAGTTTCACAGATAAAGAGAAAGATTTGCTTTTAAGATCTCAATGATGCTTATCAAAATGGTAGAAGGCAGTAATTACACATTGAAATGCAGAAAGAGGAGCCTTTGGGCTTCCTGAGCGCAGATAAACTCATCAGGTATTATGTTTATAATGGTTGTTGGAAAGGTTCTGTTCAAATGCTTAACACCTCTGCACTAAAATGTACCAGATATGCTGATAAATGTATATGTTGGGGCTCAGAAACCAATACCCCCAAAATATTGCACTTTAACATATGCTGAACTGAAGAAACCTCTAGGTCTCTCTAAACTTCCCCCTGCATCACCATCTCCCCCAGAACACAAGATGAAGTTTAAGTTCCTTTTTCTGCTTAAGATCCAGACCCACAGAGAACAATAGTTTGTCTTCCTTTTCCTATAAGACCAAGAATGTACACGCACTTGAACAAATCCTTCCTTAAGATTATTTTGTCTCTCAGATTCATACACATTCCAAAGGGATCTATTAATGAGTTAATCTCGATTCCCAGATCCCTTCATTCTCCATGTTAATTTTTTATTATTTACTATTTTTTAATTGAATACCTCTTCTCCCTTCATAACCAGTTTTGCCAGGATGCAAGTCCCATTATTCAGTAACCTTAAGATGGTATAACCTTCGGGAGGCTGAGGCAAGAGAATCGCCTAAGCCCAGGGGTTGGAGGTAAAAAAAAAAAGATGCTGTAACCTTCTGAACTACTCCTTTGAAGCATTGGTAATCACTCTGATTCTCTGTGGTTAATAAATTTTGTATGTCTTTTCTTCAATTAATCTGCCTTTTGTGAGTTAATCGGGGAAATTTAAGAGGAAAAAAGGAGAAGTTTTCCTTTGGTCCCTAAATATACTAAATATATATATATATATATATATATATATATATGTCACATGATACTGTTTAAAAACTGATAATGGCCATGGATTAAATGGTATTTATTGTGTCAAAGAGTATCTTTTTTCCATTCTCTACTTCCATGTGGGAATTATTTAAAAATAATTTTACCCTGCTTGAGGTAAAGGTACACCTTAAGCTCCTAGCATGATTTTTCCCATTTCACTTCTTGGCTAGTAGCTTTACTTTTCTAAAGCCTAAAAATACTGATTACCTAATTTTCTTTAATAAAATTACCTGAGTGGGTTAGTGGGTGATTTAACCTTTAAAAT
Organism: Perodicticus potto; assembly: GCA_963574655.1. Classification (NCBI taxonomy): domain Eukaryota; kingdom Metazoa; phylum Chordata; class Mammalia; order Primates; family Lorisidae; genus Perodicticus; species Perodicticus potto. The sequence goes on along the minus strand of CAUYRH010051203.1, from coordinate 43,588 downwards.
AATCTCTAGGTAAAGTATCTTCAAAGGAAAAAAATCACAAATAACTATATTTCTATAGTTTTGTGGTATACCAAATAGCGAGCAGTCTAAAATAGTGTCAGGTAGTTAGTTAGGAATAGCTTTCCTGGGAAGGAGGACAAGTGTGGAACCCCCAGGCCCCTACTCAGATTGTCCACCTTAGTTCTGTCCTAAGTGATTGCTCACACCTGTGGAGGAGGAACTATCCTACCAATCTACCAATCAGAACTTAGCATGCCGACTGCAAAAGGATGCAGAAGACTCTCCAGTCTAACAATAGGTACAACAGAGTCTTGATGGTGACCTAGAACAGCCTTAAGACTAATTATCGTGAGGTCCACCCCTCATGTGTTCTCAGAGAGGCTCATGGGAGGTCCACGGGCACAGTAAGACTGGCTCCAAGCTGCCTTTTGAATTAGGAGATAGGCCTGACCCAGCTGGTATAAAAGAGAATGGCCAGCCACAATCTTTGTCTCATTTTCTTTTTCCTTATGAAAATAATGAGAGCCCATTGGCTGTTAATGGTGAATGTATTTTACTTTGCAGACTTTCTTACTCCACAAACCTGTCTTTCTCTTCCTCAATAAACTTTGTTTCATACTTGCCTTAGTTTGGGGTGGCCGGTCTTTTTTCAATGACACTCCCAGAACTGAGAACCCACACAGCTGCCTGAAACCCTGACATTTTAGGACACAAGAAGCTACCTTGAAACCCCAAAATAGCTTTTCCTAAAACATGAAATATTTCTTTAAAAATAGTCTATTCACAAAAATTTGAGTGTAAAGTATAGCTGTCTTCTTTAACACTGAGTTACAGATAATTACAATGCTTGAAACCTCCAAAGAGTCTCAAGCCTTTAATTCACATGCTTGATGTATCATGTCTTTATAATGACATTCAGAGACACTAACTTCAGCAGTTTTTCCTTTTCCTTTGTCATTCATTACATTCCAAACATTTGTGTCCTACAATATATGTAGGGCAGCTGGCTTTATAACTATTCTCAGCTCTGTAAAGCCAAATATGACTATTCCATAGCAATTGCTGTCTTGCTTTTTAAATATTTCATCACTTCATTTGCTAGCTAAAATTTTACCATAAGGATGGCTTAAGATAAAAAAAATAATATGGAAATACACATTAAATTAATTGTTGTAAGTGAAGAACAATGTCAAATGTATGAACTCCTTTCATTCTGCAATCTTTCTTTCCCTAAGGAAAAACGAAAAATTTTAAATATGTCCCTTAGCATGAAAATTCAGATTTCCTGATAAATTCATCATAGGCAGTTTTTAAAAGGTCTTTATTTAAGAAGTAAATCTGTATTCTGATATTCATCTACCTTGTATATCATAGTCCATGGGTCAGTGTTTTGATCTAGCAGTTAAGGTAGTAATAATTAATTTCAGCTACTTCTGTGAACTAAAATAAAATCTAAAGGCTTCCTCTAAGTGGCTGACTAATTGGACCTCCTTTTGGCCAAGAGGATCCCTAAAACTGAGTTGCTAGCCAATAAGGAAGGAGATCAGACTTGCCTCATCCTGGCCCCTCCCCTTCTTAGAAATGTCCTTCGGGGCTCACTAAGAGGCATAAGCTCCTTAAGATCTACCTGCAGGTCTTCAATATATATAACAAACCACTTAAGTGCTTTGTCTCTAATTAAAATACCCTTTATTTTATTAAGCACTCCTTTTCACTGTCTCCTGGTCTTTTAGACAACGCCTAACTCTCTCTGCCAATTGTCAGCAAAAGAACTTTTCAACCCACCTATCACTATAAGCAACCCCCCTTCCTGATATCCCACCTTTTGGAGACAAACCCGTGTATGTTTTCCACATATTGATTCATGACTTCACCTGCAATTCCTGTCTTCCTAAAATGTATAAAACCAAAACTGTAATCCCACCATCACGAGTGCACTTGCTCAAGGCTTCTTGGGTGTGGCTCTGGGCCATGGTCCTCAAGGTTGACTCTGAATAAACCTCCTTAAACTATTTCACTGAGCATGATTTCTTTTCTAAGTGTACTTCATTCAGGAATTAAGGCAATCTGAAGAAAAACAAAGAAATTAATGGGACTCACAAGTTGTTCCTTCTGCCCTTTGTGTTATTACTGTAGGTGAGGTTATGTGGCTGCTGTGGTGGCATTGTGTGTGTGACTGTTTTTCCACATTCTTGATTGTTTGTTTGTTTTCTGAAAAGAGTCTCAGTTGCCCTGGGGTAGAGTGGTGTGGAGTGATAGCTCACAGAAACCTCAGACTCTGGGGCTAAAGCGATCCTCTTGACTCAGCCTCCTGAGTAGCTGGGACTATAGGGGCACGCCACAATGCTCAGCTATTTTCAGAGCTGGGGTCTTGCTCTGGCTCAGGGTGGTCTCAAACTCCTGAGCTCAAGCAATCTACCAACCCCAGCCTTGGTCACATTCTTTCTAGCATGAGCAGCCCGTGTCTAAAAAATTGATAGTTGACACTAGCAAAGAGAGACACCAGTTTGACCTGAGAGGAAATGAGAAATGACCAATTTTCAACAATGAAGCAGTTATATTAGTTAAGCTCTGAAATCTTCTCATCATAAACAGTTTTTCAAGATTATTTTTAATGAACTTTATCCTGGAAAGGTTTAAAAATAAGATGCTTATATGCGTTAAACAACTGTGAAAATTATTGAAGTAAAATCCAATTGTTCAGCAAGGGGGTATGACATTTTAGCATAAATTTAGTGAAGCACTCAGGAAAATCAGTTTAAGGATTCTGACCAGAAAAGACAGTTAAAATCTTGATGATAAACTGTTAATAATAATCATTTTCATAGGTTCAAGTCGAATGAGCTTCTATTGTCAAATAGTTTGGAGAAAGGAAGACTTATCTTTTAACTTAAAAATCCTATGTAAATCTAGAATAAGTAGTAAGCAGAATATAAATGAAGACAGCAAATGATAAAAGGTTGGTAATTGTTGCAAACACCTGTAAAAAGAGAAAGAAACGTCATAATGTTTATTCCAAAGGCTACAGAGGTATTAAATACAGAATGAAGCTCGATGCCTGTGGCTCAACCGGCTAAGGCGCCAGCCACGTACACCTGAGCTGGCAGGTTCAAATCCAGCCTGGGTCCACCAAACAACAATGATGACTGCAAACAAAAAAATGGCCAGGCATTGTGGTGGGCCCCTGTCGTCCCAGCTACTTGGGAGGTAGAGGCAGGAGACTTGCTTGAGCCCAGGAATTGGAGGTTACTGTGAGCTGTGATGCTACGCACTCTATCCAGGGTGACAGCTTGAGGCTCTGTCTCAAAAAAAAAAAAAAAGTTAACAGTGGCTGGTAACATAGGGAACACATGAATAAAGGGATTAAAAAAATAAAAACAAACAAACAAACACAGAATGAGATGGCACTTGGGAAAGTGCAAGAGATTTTGCTCAGGTGAAAATAAATGAAATACCAATAACCAAGGGGTAGAAAAAATATATTTGGAAATGAAGAAATAACAGGAGATCTAAGAGGACCGGTCCAAGAAAAGTCAGTTGTGAGTATAAAAGATCAGGTGGAAATGAAACTATTGTTATTAAGGAGGGTGACTCCAATGAATCCTCACCTAAAAATATTTTCCTTTTATATCTCTTAAATAGAGATAAATAACAACGAAACATTTTCAAGCTAAATCTAAGGATGTTGTGAGGTTGGACTTATTGAACAAGCTAAATCACAATAGAAATTTTTTGTGCCTACAGATTGAGAAAGAGCTGGCATGGAATAGACAAATGATTAAAGGAAAGTGAGATAAAATTGTCTTACTTTAATGTCTCTTATAGAACAGAAGGGAACCAGATTTGGGATAAAATGATTCATATTTGGCAAAGGAACAATAATACTAAGAATTGACAGTACCAACTTATGTAGAGAGAACAAATCTATTCCTACTTTATCCACAGGAATATTTTGTAATTTAGAGGGTCAGAAGGCTGTCAAATACTTATAACTTTTCATATTATGGTATATATGGAAAGTTTAATAATGCAAATTACCAACAACTAAATGTATAAGACACACACACAAGTGTGCTTACACAGACACAACTGCTATGAAATATTTAAATATTTAACAAGTGAAAAGATCGGGTCCAGGTAATATTAAAATTAGGGAAATTATACAACATGGGTGATCCTTAAGGACATGATTCTAAATAAAGTAAATTTGTAAAAAGAAAGATGCATAGTATATGTTTCGTCTTACCTAAAGTAGTCAAATTCATAGAAACAGAAAATAGAATGGTGTTTCCAAGGCTGAGAAGAGGAAGTTCTAGTTTCAGAATTGCACAAAAGGTCTCGAAATCTGTCTTTCAGCCATGTGAATACACTTAACACTACTGAACTATACTTTTAAAATTGGTTAACCTGGCAAATTGTGTCATAAGTTTTTATATAATTGAAAAATTGGAAAAACTATAAAGTTAATAAATTATCTTAGATGTGCCTATTCTTTTTTCTCACCTACAATCTCTGATATCCTCTGTAATTGGCACATTAGGTTTTCAATAATCTCATTCACCACTTGGCCCACAGTCTCTCCAGTTCGATTTAATCTTCTGCTTCTTCTCTCTCTCTTTGGAGATTCCTATAGAATAATTCTTTTCGAAAAACTTATATTTGGTTATAATTCTTTTTGAAAAACTTCTCTTTGTGTATAATTCTCTTATAAACTGGTAATCCAGGGCAGCGCCTGTGGCTCAGCAGTTAGGCCGCCGGCCCTGGCCAAATTGCAACAACAACCAAAAATAGCCGAGCATTGTGACGGGCATCTGTAAGCCCAGCTAATCAGGAGGCTGAGGCAAAAAAATCGCCTAATCCCAAGAGTTGGAGGTTGCTGCGAGCTGTGACACAACAGCACTCTACTGAGGGTAATAAAGTGAGACTCTCGCTTTACAAAAAATCAAAAAAATCACTGGTAATCCATTCACATACTATTTTTCCTGAAGTATTTCTTCTAAAATGTTTTTGCTACATTATTCTTATCCATTGCAAAACAACTCACTTTAACAGACAATGTTAGGCAGAGAGTGAGAAATTCAGCTGTGCCGTGGGTGACAAAGGCCATTTTGTCTCCACAATGGAGGCCCCTTCACTGTTTATGGTTGTAAACTGTCTCATTCTGTAAGCCTATCTTTCTCTTCCTCAATAAACTTTGGTTTACACTTGCCTTACTATGGGATATCTGGTCCTCCTTTGGCCAAGAGCACCCCCAAAGCCAAGGATGCTTGAATCCCTGACATTTAAGGAGGCAGGCAGCCACCTTGAAATCCAACAATACCAGGCAAGGAATATGTGCTTATGTGTGTTCCAAGGTAATGAGTGTGGGCTCGGCATCCATAACACAGTGGTTATGGCACCAGCCACATACACCAAGGCTGGTGAGTTCGAACCCAGCCCAGGCCAGCTAAACAACAATGACAACTGCACCAAAAAATAGCTACACATTGTGGTGGGTGCCTGTAGTCCCAGCTACTTGGGAGGCTGAGGCAGTAGAATTGCTTAAGCCCAAGTGTTTGAGGTTGTTGTGAGCTGTGATGCCAAAGCACTTTACCAAGGGCGACAGAGTGAAGCTCTGTCTCAAAAAAAAAAAAAAAAAAAATGATAATGAGTGTGCCATATAGTGGGTGTGGGGAAGGAGAGTGGCCACTTTATTTGGAGGAAAATAGGTTTTAAGTTAGACACCCTATTTCTATAAGGATTGGGAGTTGAAGGCATCCTTATCATGTAAGAATTTACTTTCTAAGTGTGTGTGTGTGTGTGTGTGTGTGTGTGTGCCCATGTGTGTATCAAGTCCTTGGTTGACAACAGAGAATCTACTCTATTAATAAGTTTGAAGATAAAATAATTTTAACTGTAATAATAAGAACTCCATTCAACTCGAGCAAATAATTATGAAGTTATTTAAAAAATGTAATTCCAGGCTCTGCGCCTGTGGCTCAATGGGCTAAGGCACCAGCCACGTACACCTAAGCTAGCGGGTTCAAATCCAGCCTGGGCCTGCCAAACGACAATGACGGCTGCAACCAAAAAATGGCCAGGCGTTGTGGTGGGCACCTGTAGTCCCAGCTACTTGGGAGACAGAGGCAGGAGACTCGCTTGAGCCCGGGAATTGGAGGTTACTGTGAGCTGTGATGGCACAGCACTCTATCCAGGGTGACAGCTTGAGGCTCTGTCTCAAAAAAAAAAAAATATATAATTCCATTACTTAGAACCAACAACCTTAAAATGAATTTTGATAAACATGAAATGCATTTGAGGAAGTAATCATATCCTGAAAATAGTCTAGTTAAGTCATCGAACCTTTTCCATTCATAGTGTCTTTTTTCTTGTTTTTTTCTGTGAGATGTTGGATGTCAATACAATGTATGGTATAGATCCTTTAAATTTTTCAAGATCCCTAAACATATCTAAATTGTGCAGAATGAAAAGTAAATAGGCTTAAATACCAATACTGGCTAACCACTTTTATATATGCTGTTCATATCAATTGTGGTTATACTGAAGTAATCATTTTTTTCCCTTTTTGTGCCACTTAGATTTTTTATTTTGTAGGTATATGTAGGGATTATGAAAATAAAAGGCTGGACTCTATTAGATCAGAAACAGTTTGGGTTCAGCATAAGCTGTGCCTTAAAATAAGTCTAAGGCAATTTATGATTAAAACAGCAAGAAGCAGAGGGACTTTACCCAACAAATGCAACTAGTGTAACATGGTTTCTTGTACCCTCAATGAATCCCCAACAATAAAAAATAAATAAATAAAAATAAAAATAAAAAATAAAACAGCAAGAAGCAGTTTACTTTCCCATTAAATCACAGTTTAATGCACTCTAGAACAAATGAAATGATTGAACATTTTAGATATATGGTGATATTTATATTTGTACTTCACAAACACACATGCTGAAATCCCATTGACAAATTCCGAGCACTCATTAAAGAGAGAAGGGGAGAAGAAACAGTTCTAGGTTTCTTCTAGGAAAACCTAGAACTGTTTACTTAACTATAAGTAAAACTCATCCATTTGCAAAAATAGCATGTAAACGAACTTATTCTGCAACACAGATTTTACAAATGTTTGTGTATTTAAAAAAACGTAAGGAAAACGTACGATAGCAAAAACTTGGACTGTAAAGCCAAGAAAATACTCATTAGTTTTGTCTTTGTATACATATACATACAAAGGTACCAAAAAGGTACACAGTTTAAGAAAGCCAAAAAAAAATCTGTATTAAATTTGTAATCCTCAAGTCACAGTTGACATCTGCAATTACAAGAGATGCTTGATGTGACCTGGATTCATCTCTTATTATTTGTTCTATATTGAGCATTACAATTTTAAAAAGTTTTTTTTCTTTCAATATGTGTGTGCATTATTTGGTATCCTGTTTGGTGTACGTATGTATGTGTATACAAATGTATGTCTAATCTAATCTCTCTGTATCCAGTGGTGTCAGACACACTGAATAATTAAATTATTCTAGTCAATAGTCAACTGTGTAGAATAATTAACAATTAATGCCAGGAGACAGCATTGTATAGTTACAAAAGCACCCACTTTGGGAACAGACATGGCCTTATTTTATAGGTGTGCTACATTCTATAAATAGCTTCTGAGTGTCTCTCTCTCTCTCTTTTTTTTTAAGGGGAATAATACCTATCTCAAAGATTATTATGATGAAAACATCAAATAGCAACTAGAGCAAAGTATAATACAAGTAGAGAGTGTCTGGTATATATCAGTTTCTCTCTTAATATCCTTTCTTCTGAAATTAGATTGACCTATAAATAATATTCAAAATTCATCTCTCCTTGACACAGCATCCCACAATACACATAAAAATGTCTATACAATCTTCTCCTTTCAGAGTAATTCATTTCTCAAAATCTAGGGGAAATCATTGGAATTTAAAGACATTATTACCATTGAGTTTAATAGTCCATAATGGCTTCAGTAAACAAATAAGACACTTAGTGCTCAGGTAATTGAAATATATAGCAAAACAAAACAAAAAACAGTGAAAAAGTCCAAACAATACAAATAATGCACTGTATTATCACTAATATAAACTAGCTAAACAATAGTATTTCATATGAAAATTTCATTCATTATTTATACACCAGGGGTTCTTCTCCTTCTCTATACTTGGTTATTTACAAGATGTGGAAAATCTAAATGGGTCCTCTAAATGTTAACACCTTAACCAACATTGGTGTATTAAACTTTGGTAAGTTGGGCATTTCTTAGAATTTTATCACGTAAGTGTCTGCTAAATCCATCTTTTTTTCATAGTATTCTTTTCTTTATGGAGATTCAAAAATAAAATTTCTCTTGAGATGTACATTCTTACGCGAACACTGAATATGTTCACAATATCCCAAGTAACAACATTGTCAAAGTGTGCTTTAATTAACCCCTTCCATAGAACTGGCAGCCTTTTTTATCACCCTCCCCCACCCACAATACCAAAAGAGATACATAAGGCAATTTAAGGGTGAGTATAATATGTGAAAGAAAATTCTTTATTCAGTGTTTCTTTGTTTCCTAAAACAATCTGATAATTATTAATGGTAATAAGCAACTTAATTACTATCTATACAACTATGCTCACTCTTTATGAAAAGAGTGTATTGGCTTCTAGGCAGAGGGAATGGGAGGCTCTTCTTCATTTTTTTTAAAAAAGGGGGTACTACAGTCTAGAAAAGTAAATTGAATACTGGCTCAAGGTCACAGAGCTAGTTAAGGAAGCTCTGACTCTCATTTTGCCTGGTCTATTATGATGACTCGGTTACCAAATGAATTAGGCGGGGAGCACAGTACCATACTGAACCCCACTGAAACTAATTTGTGTCATAATGTTAACTCTGCACAAACATGTACAGGGACTGCTTTAACCCCTTCCCAGTAGGAGTTAAAGGGAATGAGAATATGCATTTGATACAGGCTCCCTTTGTGGGCTTCAGTTTCTTCTAAAAATTGGTTTTGGGGGGTTGTCAGAAGACAATATGATACTAGCACTGTCCTTGCCACAGGAGGTTAATGATGTGGGCTACCTTTTCTCTTTCTCTACATTATAGACGTGAATAAGAACCCAGTGAATTAATGGGTTTTATTATTTAATATACTCGTTTGAAATATGTAGATAATAAAATGTTACTCCAATAATTGTAAATGTGTGATTAGTTTTCTGGAAGTGTAAATGGATTTTATTTTGTGTGTGCCATTTTTAAGCATAAATGAAGGCCAAGACAAAAGATAAAATAACAGGCCCACGTAGAAAATCAAACCTGAAACCTTATCATGCCTGAAAAATGTTACAATATATTTAGCCACAGGACACAAGTTGCTATTTCAAAACATCCACTGATTTTATTTTAAATGAAGAATTTGAATTTTGGCATATATTAATGAATTTGACTAGTCTCACTACCCCAAAATGTATTTTTATAATAGATACCTAATTCTGTGAGATTTACTTGCAATATTGAATTATGAGTTAGTCAAGATGGACAAAAATAATGTGATGAATAAAAGTGTAGCCACTTATCCTTCACCCCCACTTTTTAAAAAAAAGGTGATTATTCTGGATGAAAATCTTTTTAATATGAATTTTGTGCTTGCTTGTTTTCTTAAACTCAAACTACTGAACTTAGTGTAACATTTCCATAATGATTATGGCTGTCATTCGGGATAACAATAATTGTATAGTGATGCTCTTAGGAATAATAAAAGCTTGTAGGTCTGTTTACCTTTATTAAATACCTCAGTTCTTGTGCACTTTAAGTTTCTGTGTGGGTTTTGTATAGATTTTCCATCAACCCCCTTTCTGTCACATTTAACTGCTGTCATTGTGCTAGTCTTACAGCTCTCTCCTTTTTTAATTCCCCACGTCCTAAGAGGCAGTAGGTTTGGCGACCAAATCACTATGCTTGCTAAAATTGTCAGAAAAAAAAAAAGAAAAATAATTGTCAGGAAAATAAGATTTTGTAGGTTGTAAGGGAACACTCATAAGAGAAAAATGCGTTCACTTAGTTGCATGGGCTTTATGGTTGCACTTTTGATTGTGCCTTGAGTTTCACTGTGTAAATCCTGTTTCTTAGCTCCGTCAAGAACAATGAGGTCGCCATATGGCTGAATCCTGAGAGTATATTGCTGATTATTGATTACACAGACTACTTCAGGTATGTTATGCAGATAATAGGTCATGTCTGGAAAACTCAGGCACACATCTGGAGAAAGGCAATATAGTTCAAGGTAAAATGGTATTATTAAAAAAATAGTATTCTTTGAAATTTGATTTAAAAAGTCACTAAATTGTACAAGTTGTTGAACTTGAAGGGTATTGCCATTTTTCAAGTTATTGTTACTTCATCAAAAACTAGGAAAATATCTCTTTGAAACTGAATAGCTTATTCATCGCAACTTATCCTGTTTGTAAAAGTAGATAAAACATGATTTTTTTTAGTTTATTCCACCCAGGAAGGAATGTGCCCTGCCACTTCACAGCCTAAAACAAGCAATTACTGGTGATGGTCTCAATAAACTGCTTTCTACTGACATAATGAGTTTTTTTCCTTTTCTTCCTTTTCTTTCCTTTCCTTTTCTTTTTTTTTTTTTATTTAGAGACTTAGACACATGAAAGGTATGAACTAAATTGTGTTTGTGTGACATAAGCTGAATTTAAAACTCTTGCTAAGATTACCACCGCTTTATTACCTTTGCCTGTTCCTTTGTGACACAAAGGCTGAATTTTAAAAACTTTTGTACAGCAAAAGCAATTTATACATTTAAAAACACTTGGAGTGCCCTAGGGGTTGTTCGTGTTGTGGAGAGATGGAAGACCAGTTTGATTTTAAGTTTAAGCTTCAAACATTTATGGCCTAAATGGGGACGTCATTCTGAATTAAGCCTCAAACAGTTTTTTTTTTTATAGGCAAGAAAATGTATCATTTCTAAGATGAGCTATAAAAGAGTGAAGCAAGGTCCCAGCTACTTGCACTCATCAGAGAATTTTGTCTCCCTAAAGAGCAGGAATTTCAACTGATGATCCCTGTCTCCCTCCAACTTGGGCTCTTGTGCTCCTGCTCCACGAATCCCCTAACGGTTTCAATCAGAGCAGATATTTTATTTTCCCTTCCTGCTGCTACCAGATATGTTGGGCCGCTGATGTAAAATCATTGCCACATGACAGCAACTAACTGTTCAGGGCCTCACTGCCCCAACTGATCAGCCAAGGACACCAACTAAATGTTACAAAAGTCGTTTTTATTGTTCCACTGCCAGCCCTCCCTCCTCCCTTCACAACTTGACCTTACACAAACATATCCTTTAAAAAAGTCTGGATGGTGTTTGTCTTTTCTTTGGCTCCTTGGCTATTTTTGAAGTCCCAGCCACAGTAAATAGCCTGTGGCTTGACTATCTCCTTCCACCCCCACCCTCCTAATTTTAAGTATGCTGTAATTTGGCAAGGGTGCTCTGAAGCCAAAGGGATTAGAGAATTAACCTGAGGCAGCTCCAGGAAGGATGTCTTTATATCTTGATACACTTTGCCCTATTTTGCTGTCTTCTTTCATGCTTCCTAATTACTCCAAGACTTCATGTAGCTTCCTATATGCCCCAATCCCTAAAAACAGTATTCCACCCAGGCTTCTCTCATTAGGAAGGACCCAAGTGCTGTAATATATTCCCTTCTATCAAAGACTTGGTTTTAGTTCTCCTTCCTTTAAGTGTCTAATATGGACCAAGTTCTAACCAGGACAGAGAAAAAATAAATAAGCTAACAACAATATGTTAAAAGGGCAAATATGTGTTTGTATTATCACTTCCAAGTGATATAATTGTGCTATAGCAGAGGACTTCTAGCAACATGATATTTTATATTATTTTATTTATTTATTCAATAAATAGGCTCTTGGTATGTTGCTCACATTGGGCTCAGAATTCCCAACTCAATTAATCCCCTCACGTTATTCTCTCAAACAGCTGGGACTACGGACCTGCAACACCACCCCAGTTTAGAAACATGATATTTTGATTGAAGTTTGCTTAGGGAGAAAACTTTAAGGTCACTGAATTCAATTGAAAAGTGGCGTATGTGTGCGTGTGTGTGTGTGTGTGTGTGTGTGTGTGTGTGTGTGTGTGTGTGTGTTGCCACATGTGTTTGTGCGTGTGGGGGGAAGGTTGATATGAAGCAAACTGGGCAGACAAAACTACATTTAGTTCTTAATTTAAGCAACGTAAATGTCCATGGGATTTACTTTTAAATATAGACCATGGTTTTATATGAATAATTAAATGCATAAAAATACTGAGTATATGTATTTTAGGTTGTTCTTTTGGTAATTTTTCTACAGAATTATATGGGATACAGTCCTAGGTATTTTGTGAACTATATACTAGTCCAAGTATTGTTGGGAAAAATATGTTATAAAATAAATACATAGTCCAAAATCTTTTAGTGATCCAATATTTTAGAATATGTACAGTCTAGAGTTAGGAAAAAGTCTCCTTCTCAAATGGCATAACCCAGAATCCCATCTGTCTACAACAATACAATCACGAGTTCCTCCTGAAAGACGTCCCTAATGCCCCACTCTCTCCTAACCCCACGTACTGCCCCCTCCCAACCAACACCATGGTGTTCTTTCTCTGTTGTCCACTGTTACAAACTTAGTTTGTATGGCCTCCCTACATTTGACTTGCTAGCATTTGGGGGGAAGGAGTTTGTCCTATTCTATATAGGCTACTGCAACAAAATTCTATAAACCAAATAGCTTATAAACAATGGATTTATTTCTCACAGTCCTGAAGGCTGGAAAGTACAAGGTCAAGGTGCCAGCAGATCTGGTGTCATGTGAAGGCCTGCTTTTCAATTCATAGATGATTGCTTATCAATGTGTCCTCACATGGTAGACGGGAGGTTAGTGAGCTCTCTGAGGTCTCTTTTTAAGGACACTAATCCTATTCAGGAAGGCTACTCTCTCATCACCTAATCTCCTCCCCAAAGCCCCCACATTCTAATGCCATCACCTTGCTGATTTGGTTTTAATATATAATTTGGGAGGACACAAATTTAGACAATAGCAGGACTATTGCCAGATATTGGATACATGAAATTATACATACATCTTGTGCTTTATGATTTCCTCGGTGTGAATTTGGAAATAAAACTCATTAAATGCGAAGTAAGAGATACTATACTTTTATGCCACCCTGTAAAATCCCTTTATTCCTCCCATGGAGACCCACTTTTGAGATTCTATACGAGGCTTTGTTCACATAATTAGAAACTGTTTTTATAAATAGAATCATTGGCACTTTGGGGTACATTATAATGTTTAAAAACTTTTTAAGTCAAGCAACTTGTCATATTGGCAAGATTATTTTGTTTTAAAAGCATGTATTAGAAATTTTTAATTTAATCAAGTCCCATTTATTTATTTTTTATTGTTGCTGTCATTGCCTTTGGGAACTTAGTCACAAATTCTTTGCACAGACCAATGTCTAGAAGAGTTTTTCCTGCATTTTCTTTCAGAATTTTATAGCTTACTTTCTTACATTTAAGCTTTTTATCTATCTTGAATTAATATTTGTATGTGGTGAGAGATAGGGGTCCTGTTTCACTCTTCTGCAGGTGGCTATCCAGTTTCCCCTGCACCATTTACTGAACAGGGCTTTCCCTCCGGGGTATGTTATTGTCTGCTTTGTCAAAGATCAGTTGGCTGTATGTGGATGGTTTTATGTCTGGGTTCTCTTTTCTGTTCCATTGGTCTATGTCTCAACTTTTGTACTAATATCATGAAGTTTTGGTTACTATACCCTTGTAGAAGAATTTGAAGTTTGGTAATGTGATGCCTCCAGACTTATTCTTTTTGCTTAAGATTGCATTGACTATTTGGGCTCTTTTTTTGTTCCCAGTGAAATGTATAATTATATTTTCTAGACCTGAGAAATATAATGCTAGTATTTTAATGAGGATTGTGTTGAATCTGTGTATTGTTTTGGACAGTATGGGCAGGCTAACAATGTCGATTCTACCAATCCATGAGCATGAATTGTTTTCTATTTGTTTGTGTCATCTGTAATTTTTTTTTTTAAATCAGCACTTCACAGGTCTTCTTGTAGAGATCTTTCACTTCCTTGGTTAAATATACTGTATTTCTAAGATTCTGCACAGCAAAGAAAATAATCACCACAGTAAATATACAATCTTCAGAATGAGGGAAAATATTTATAAACTATATATCTGATAAAGGGCTGATATCCAGACTCTGCAAATAACTCAAACAAATCAACAAGAAGAAAAACAAGCAATGGCAATAAAAATGTGGGCAAAAGATACGAACAGCTTTTCAAAAAAAGATAGATTAATGGCCAATAAGCACTTGAAAAAAAGGCTCATTGTCACTACTCACCAGGGAAATGCAAACTAAAACCATAATGACAGGCCAGGTGTGGTGGCTCATCCCTGTAACACTCTGGGAGGCTAAGGCCAAGAGTTCAATACCAGCCTGTGCAAGAGTGAGAGTTCATCTCTACTAAAAATAGGAAACAAAAACAAAAAGACTAGCTGGGGGCAGTGCCTGTGGCTCAAAGGAGTAGAGTGCCGGCCCCATATGCCAGAGGTGGTGGGTTCAAACCCCAGCCCCGGCCAAAAACCGCAAAAAACAAACAAACAAACAAAATAAACAGACTAACCGGGCAGTAGTGGCACATGCCTATAATCTCAGCTATTTGAGGATTGCTCAAGACCAAGAGTTTGAGGTTACAGTGAGCCATGGCATGTGGAGAGCACTGGGTTGGTAGTGATGTCAGATACTCACCTACCCCATCAAAAATAAATAAAATACAAAACAACAATGAATTTATCACCATACTCCTGTCAGAATGGCTATTACTAAAAAGCCAAAAAACAAGATGGTGGTGTGGATACAGAGAGAAAGGAATGGTTGTATAATGTTGATTTAACTGCAATTATTACAACTATTTAAGTAGTATGAAGATTTCTCAAAGAACTAAAAGTAGACCTACCATTTGATCCAGCAATCCCACTACTGTGTTTCTACCGAAAGGAAAAGAAGTCATTTTATTACAAAGACACATGCATGCAAATGTTTAGTGAAGCACGATTCATAATTGCTAATATGGGGAATCAACCAAGGGTCCGTCAGTTCATGAGTGAATTAAAAAAATGTGTTATATGTGTACTGTGTTGTATTACTCAACTGTAAAAAGAAATGAATTAATGTCTTTTGTAGCAATTTGGATGGCACTGGAGACCATTATCCTAACCTTTGATGACCATGAGGATGGTGGATAAGATTGTCATTCAGAAACACCACAACATGGATGGCCACAAGTGTGTGGTAAGGAAAGCCCTGTTGAAGGTAGAGCTGGCTAGTGCTTCATTCAGTCAAAGAGTGTGATTTGGTTCTGAAAATTTTGGTGGTACTGGAGATGGTTTGGTGGAAATGACAACCTTGGTTGTGAAGGAAACCTCACTGGTCATGATGGCCTTGCTGGCGGCCATAGTGGTGTTGGATATGGTGACAATGGGAACTGGTGACTATAGCAGATTTGGTAAAGATGGAAGCAATTTTGGAGCTGGTAGAAGGTACAAAGGTTTTGGCAATTACAATGGCCCATCTTCGAATTTTAGGGTCAAGAAGGGAGGATTTTTGAGGCAGAAGCTCTGGCCCCTATTGTGGTCTTCTTATCAGCTCATGGATCATTCTCCAAAATGATCATATCCTAGGTCACAAATCAAGATTCAACAAATTTAAAAGAACAGAAATATTACCATGAATTCTTACAGACCACAATGGAATAAAAGTAGAGGTCAGTTCCAACAGAAACAATCATCCCCATACAACGTTATAGAAAGTAAACCACTTATTTCTGAGTAATAGCTGGGTCAAGGAGGAGATAAAGGCAGATACCAATATATTCCTTGAACAAAATGACAAAGAGGGGAAAAAAGAATTCTATCATAAAGACACTTGCACTAGAATGTTTATAGCAGCATAATTCATAATCACAAAGATGTGGAAACAACCCAAGTGCCCATCAACCCATGAATGAATTAATAAACTGTGGTATATGTACACCATTGAATATTGTTCAACCATAAAAAGATGGAGATAATATATCTTTTGTAACAATCTGCATGGAATTGGAGACCCTTCTCCCAAGTGAAATATCTCAAGAATGAAAAAGCAAACAGCACATGTACTCAATGAAATTCAAGAAGGGTGAAGGTGGGTAGCAGAAGGGGTTGGATGGGTATAAGGCAAACTCTCTGCATGTAGGACCCCCTTTAAATTTGACTTTAATCTTACCAATGTCAACTATGGAATCTAATCATTTGCACCCTCACATTAATCTGAAATTAAAACAAAAATCCTAATTAATGGAAGATGTAGTCATATAAACAAAACATTTAATTACAAACAAACAATTTAATACGTACAACTACCAAAGAGCATATATTTGCCTATTAATTTGATTAAAGTTTAATAGAGTAGAAGATTGAAATATTGATTTTTTTTTTAATAAAATTGACCTGAGGCAATAGTATCATTTTATCACTTGTGGCCAGGAGTTCAAGATCAGCATAAACAACAGAGACTGCATTTCTGCAAAATATATTTAAAAAATTAGCCAGGCATGGTAACATATAACTGTAGTGCCAGCTATGTGGCAAGTCAAGGCAGTAGGATCACTTGAATCTATAAATTGTATTGAATTTTTGCAAATAAAAGAAGTAGAAAGAAAAAAACAAACAAAACCGAAGTGTATTAGCAATGTCTAATATTGCTTTGTAAAGCTTTTCTTCCAGTTAACCAGTATCTACTGAAAACACAGAGGTATATTTACTGGGCAATGATGTAAAATATATTTATTTCCTACTGAGAGCCATAATCAAAGTTTAAGAGTCAATTTAATTGGATTACAGTGCGACATACTCTCAAGATGCTGGTTTCTAGACTTGTTTTACATGTAATTCTATAATGAGATGTGAAAATAACCAAGTCAGCCTCATATAATAGGCTTTTGTAAACAATGAGACAACACCTTGTCAGCTTTTTAATTTAAGCATTAACAGCCTTTGGCAGAAGAAAGATACTGCACTAAGCAGAAAAATAGAACAGACTTTTGAAATGCAGAATTTTTTTTGCTACCCATAAACTATTATCTTTTTATATAATGTTCCCACAAAACGGAAACAAATTAGAAAAATTCTGCAGACAATATGACTTATATCTTTTGTCAAATTCTCTAAGTATCTGCTATTTAAGGGCCATATGTGTAAACAGAAGTCACAGGTTCCTGTTGCCACCACAAGCACTGAAGTAACTTCAAATCCATGCAAATGTTATTTAAATACCCTCCATATATTAGAAACCTTAGTTCATGTGACAAGAACATCCAGTATTCGGCAGCGCCTGTGTAGAAACCTTAGTTTATGTGACAAGAACATCCAGTACTGGGCAGCGCCTGTGGCTCAGTGAGTAGGGCGACAGCCCCGTATACTGAGGGTGGTGGGTTCGAACCTGGCCCTGGCCAAACTACAACAAAAAATAGCTGGGCATTGTGACGGGCGCCTGTAGTTCCAGCTACTCGGAAGGAGAATCACCTAAGCTCAAGAGCTGGAGGTTGCTGTGAGCTGTGACACCATAGGACTCTACCAAGGGCGACAAAGTGAGACTCTGTCTCTTAAAAAAAAAAAAATCCAGTATTACATGGTGTGCACTATATGTCCTTGAAGATTTAACTCGTCATTGAAAGTTAATCAAAATTTATCTGTACCATTTAGAAGATACCATTAATTAGAATGATAAGTGATAAATTATAATTCAACATTAGCTGAATCCAACTACGGAGGATCTGTATTTATTGATATAGTAATCTGAAAAAAAAAATACACATATACGAATGTACCATTATAACATTTATGGGACTACGTTAACTATTTTTTGTGAACCTCGGTATCGTGATACTTCTAAAGGGGTCATTATTAGCTGGCATATGCAGAATGAGATGCATAATTTTCATACATAAAAATGATTATATATTTTCCTGACTTCCCAAGTCACATAAAAATATAAATTTATGTAGTGAGCTACAGCAAAACATTTGTTTATATTTCCTAAATTTGTTTATATTTCCTAAATTTCCTATATACTGTAGTTACTCCAACCCTTCTCTAGAATATTTGTCTTTCACTCAATTTTGCCTAAGAGAAAATAATGCAAATATAGGTTTTGTTTCAGTCAATGATTATATCTTAAAGATATTAGAAATTTAATTATTAAGAATAAAAAGAATGTTTAGAGCTAGAGTGAGATTCAAAAACTTTTGTATTGAATTTTTGTAAGAAATTACTTAAGTGTCAGAACTCGTGAACATGAGGAAAGACTGCTCCATTTAAGTTGGTATAAAATAACTTTTTCTTCTGAAAGCCCAAATGCAATTGTTCTAATCAAAAGTCAAAAGGTAAAACAAATTTGTACAGATGGATAGATGAATGCAGATATATATTCATAATGACTCTTTTCTACCAGGTAATACACAGAGTTAGTAATCGTAATGGCCCCAGACATTCCTAAAGCACACGACACATAACCACAAGTGCACTATTGATATGAAGTAATTGTGATGAACTTAATTACATTCCAGATTTAAAAGGCTTGGTAAAATATTTCATCACTTAGAAAGGATTCTAAAAGGCCAGTGCAGTGGCTCATGCTTGTAATCCCAGAACTCTGGGAGGCCAAGGCAGACAGACTGCTTGAGCTCACAGGTTCAATACCAGCCTGAACAAGAGTGAGACCCCATCTCTAAAAAAGTAGTAGGGCATTGTGGAGGGCGCCTGTAGTACCAGCTACTTGGGAGGCTGAGGCAAGAGAATCACTTGAGCCCAAGAGTTTGAGTTTGCTGTGAGCTAGGATGCCAGGGCAGTCAACCCCAGGGTGAATGAGTGAGACTCTATCTCAAAAAAAAAAAAAAAAAAAGGATTCTAAGTCCTTTTGCAGAATTTCAACTTCCTTTCATTAAAAGACTGTGGTGCCTATAAAACTAAATGGAAATCAAGTAGTGGGGAAAGGGGTGGGAGACGGCAGAAACCTTCCTCATTTGCACAGTGAACAGTATCTGGGTGAGAAGCACACCTATAACTCTGACTCAAGTATTACAAAATTGATCCATGTAACCAAAACATTTTTACCCCTTTAAATAATTTGAAATTTAAAAAAAAGAGAGAATGAGACCAAAAGTGCAGAAAATTAAATGTTAAACCAAGATATACTACATAGATACAAGAAAGGTAGGAGTCTGCTCAAACGTGATGCTCAGAATATGGAAATAAAAATGTACTATGTGACAAGAAGAAGTAAATATCTGGCAAATTTCCTGTTTTAAGGAAATCTTATAGAAAGAGAGAAATTTTATGAAAAAGGGCTATTTTATAAATATCAAAAAGGTTTATTAGTTATTATGTGTATATATATTAATATACATAAATCACATTCATCCAAATAATTGTGTACCATTATTATAGAAACTTTAGTTGATCCAAAGTGATTCAGACACAATTTGTTTTCCCCATCGTCAGTGTCAATCACACCAGTATAAAGTAACCTCCATACACAATGATATTTCTTGAATCTTTTCTCAGCTTTCTTGTTTCCAGCACCACTGTCCCGGGTTCAAATTTCCTTATCTCCACCCTAACCTAGTCTACTATGTCAAGTCCTTCTCTCCTCTACTCCCTTATAGAATTTGGAGGACAAGAACCTACACCTTGGCAACAACTAAAATATTCCCCTCCCAAGACCCTTAAGTGGACTTTCCAGTTAAAGGCAACATTCTCTCCCTGAGGGAGATACAACTTGCCTCTTAGGCATCATCATCTCCTAATGCTCAACTTGTATTCTGAACTTCCATCAGAATGGATTGCTCACAACTCATTTCAACATATATCACAATTATTGCAAGTTGTGTACTTGCCAAGACTGCATATTCTTATATTGGAAGGGTCTTAGTTTATCATAATCAAATCTGTTTTTAAAATCTCAAATTCTATGTCCTTTATGAAGTTTCTTTCTGAACCCTTTATTGAAGAAGCAGCTTTTTCTCTTCAAAACCTTACAGCCATTCATTTTTACTTCTCTTAAGTTTTTCGATAGACTGGAGAAACATCACACAGCATTTACATGATGAACATTAACTTTAGACATGTCAGGAAATAGCAGTAATTGCAAGGGTTTTATGTTTTTTTAATTTGTTTTTGTGTTTTGCTGTTTCTGGTATTAAGACTTCATAAATAATTCTGCCCAGGAAAACACAGACTCTATGGAACTTCCTAAAAGTTAGTATAATCAACATGCACAAGTCATGTGCAAATAAATTTCATGGGAAATTTATGAAAGTTCAAAAGATGACTTTTATGGTACACAATTTTACCTTAATGGCTAACTTTGCAACTTAATTCTAGGTAAGAGTCTAATGATGTATGGTTATGTGTATTTTGTTTCATTACTTTAATGAGCGTTATAATCACAAAAGTAGACTGTGAATTTTATTCATCTTTGAATACCTAGTGTTCATAGATGAACACTTGTGCATATTTGGCACTTACATTTTTTTTCTTGCTTTGAAAAAGGAGTAGAAGTCTGTGTAAACAGCTGTAAAAACAAACTGCCAAGTGGACAACAACCACAGAGGTCAAATAATTTATTAATTATTATATTTTTTTTAAAGTACAAGTGGGTTGTACTTGATGTCAGAAATTTCAGATCTTTGAAAAGCTTATATAGTTTGGAGAACTTTTCGTTTTTTCCCTTCTTCATTCTCTAAGTTGAAAATCCCATAAGGACAGGAATAATATCATTTGTTTTGGTATCCCCTGAATTTGGTATGTCTTCCATCTAGTCGTTCAAAGAATAATGTAACTTTATGATATATTTCCAGGAAAATCCCAACAATTGAGTCAAGGAAAATTACAAACAAAATTTCCAAAGTAATTGACTACTTAGATTATATGCCTTTATCTTATTTCATGGTTTTTTTTTTTTTTTTTTTTTTTCAGTTTTTGGCTGGGGCCGAGTTTAAACCCGCTACCTCCGACATGTGGGGCCAGTGCCCTACTTCTTTGAGCTACAGGTGCCATCCAGCTTACATGCCTTTAAAAACTGAGTCTCGTCCAGTGGTCTGGTACATGTGCAAGCAATGAGCTCAATTTCAATATGATTATTAGACTGAAAGATAAAACAAAACACTGTACCATACAGGTGTGTACAAATGCCAGAGAAAACTCCACAACACATTGTCTTTAAAGTAGCTTCAGAACCAGGCAGAAGGTGAAGAGCAGTGGCAAATCTAGGAGAAGAAACCCCAGTAAAAGACAGTTGATCAGACACCAAATGTAATAGCCACAGCAGAAACAGCCCTTCTGGCTGTGGCACTCTCAAACCCAAAGGGAAATCAAGTTCATAAAAAAATTGACTTGCTTTTATTTTGCTCAATTTCCCCCTCTTTCTCTCTAACTTTCCTGTCAAGTACTCTAATTCTGGAAAGTCGCTATTTCAGATCAGCTCCACAGAGGGTTGCATTTGGTCACTTTGCAATCAGCAACTCAAGCAGGCATATCACTTTTGTTCACAGCTACTGTGTTACTGCCAAATTGGTCTGGGATATTGAAAAACAGCATTAAAGGTAGTACTTATGGAAAAAAAAACAACTATTTCTTCATTTGGCTTTTTTTATTTCCCTCTTCAACATTTTGATTATCTATTTCATTCCTGTGTCTTGTTTTGCCTCTGAAAGTGATTTTCCTACCAGTTAACTGAGAAGTCAGATTTCAGGAGGTCTAGATCCAAAATCTCCCTTATGAACAATAAATTCTAACTCTTGGCCACTGTAGAAAGTTTTAAACGTGAACAGTAAGTTTTATTTAAATTTAATTCTCAGAATTCTATCACATGTGTGGACAGATTGAAGTCTTTTAACACTTGATTTGAACCTCCTATTTTATGTTATGTTTAATCTGACCCAGAGAAAAATGTCACAAAAATATAAACTACATGAAGGTGAACGACACTATGTGTCTGTGTCAGGTCAGTGTCACATTTAAACAACAGAGCTAAGAATACTCAAATGAAAATTTAATTTTTTCTTCATTTCTCAAAAAAACATCTAAGGGAAAGTCCATTTATAAAACAAAGTAAACCCTCTTGAAATTGGACTTTCTAATCTTTTACTAACATATATGCCTAAGAATGTCCCCAAATTCTTTCTACTCTCCTAAAAAAATTTCATCATTCTAACCTGGGACTTTGGTGGTGGTATTTTCTACCTCTTCTACCATCCCGCCATCTTCTGTGCTATTCATTATTGCTCCTCCAGTAGCGATTTCTACACTACCCTGTACTCGGATCAACATCATAAAAAAGCAAAAGCAACTAGATAACGGAAGTGAAAACGGGATAAACACTCAGTGATCAGTTTCTCCCCCAGAGCATCCAAGTCCTATTTAATCACTTTTGTTAGAGCAGTTTTATTTGTGCCTTGCAATCAACTGAAGAATTTTTAAAAACATAAAATACCAAAGGCCTGCCCTGGACCAATTATATATGTCTATGAAGTGGGGACCAGCAAATTTTTAAAAACCTTCCCAAGTAAGCCTAATATACAGTACACAGGCAAGGTTGAGAAACATTGGTTTGGAGATTTGTTGCATTCCACAAAGGAAGGCACATATATATTTCTTTCTTTTTTTTCCTTAAGGATTTGTTTTAGAATAATGGTGGTGACATTAGGAAAAGGAGATGGTGGCTGTCCTTTGGGCAGCTGTTGATAACAGAAGTTTAAGTGAACGGGGAAACTAGAAGCAGCTATAGTCTGACTTCCCTGCACCCTAAGCCACCATTAGACTCAGACTAATCCTCTGAGAGAATAAGACAGGCAGCGGTCTCTAAAGAAAACAGAAATGCATCCCTCCTGATAGAGCAGGGCTGTTCCCGATTAATAATCAGTAACTTTTTACTGTTAACATAGCATTTTCATTCTTGAAATTGATACAACACAGAGTTACAATAATCTTAAAAGACTCCCTGTGCAAAGATAATCATTAAATGTAAACAAGTAATTAGAAAGAGTGAGTGTGGAATGTATATGGATAGAAGACAGAGAATTGAAAACTGTTGGAAAGATTTAGCACGACCAGGTGGAAGAGGAGGGCATACCGAAGGAAAGACCATGACATGGAAAAACCTTGTTTCTGCACCTCAGCCCCCTCCTCAGTATCCATATTACTGTTCATCACCCAAACATTCCTGCAGCCAGTCCTCCAAGGCAACTGAAGAAATTTAACTCTAGATATACATGTCTGAATGTTACCTTCCCATGGATAGGTCATTTTTTAAAAAAAGGAATTAAGACCTTTCACTAAAGCAGAAAAGCTTTATATAATAAAATTATTATATATTTTATATAAATTATACAAAATGGTTGGTCAGATAAGACACATAACATAGTATTAAAGATTCTCACGTGTTACACCATGTTAGCACAGAGGTTCTCTAATTTGTTCTTCTTGTGAAATAACTGAGCCCGTTACATGATCCGGTGGGTTCTGCCACCATAAACACAGAGACACACATCGCAGACCATGTATACTGAGGACACGGTCTAAGATACACAAGGTAAAATAGGGATTAAAAATTACTACCATGGAGCACATTTAGATTTGTATGCTTATTTGGACAATATAGAGGACAAAAGGCGCCCGCGGCCTGCAGGCTAAATCTAGTCCATAGCTGTTTCGGAAGACCCTGGATAACAATGGTTTTGATTTTTAAAGTGTGTAAAAAAAGTGTAAAAAAAATATTCGCGACACACGTGGCTCACAAATCTTAAAATATTAACTAGAAAGCCTTTATAGAAAAAATTTGCTGATACCTAATTTCAGTTTTTTGTTTTTTAAATAAAGGTCTTATTTGAATAGATTCATCATTGCTATTGTGGGTCAGAATTATATATGCCTAAATTCTGTTTGAATTTCCTTTCTATTCTACAGTTTATGGGATTATTGAAGGCCTGACACCTCTTTAGCTAAATCAGGTAAGACCCTGTGAAACTCTGGGCCTAAGGCCAGGTCCCTTTAAGCAAAATAGCCTGGAGCAGGGCTAGATCTGGCAGCCTAACACTGAGCCCATTACATGATCCAGTGGGTTCTGCCACCATAAACACACAGGTAAGGGCTGAACACATTTTCCACAGCTGTTACTGCTCAGTAAGAAAACACACTTCCCAGACGCCAAGCGAGACTTTGGAAAGGTCACCTAACCCACAAACTTAGAAGTAGCATATATTTTTTCTTTTTCAGCATCAAACAAGATATATATCCTGTCCTTGCTATCCCCATAGTCAATGTCAAAAGATAATCTATTATGTTTATTTTTCTTTTTCTCTTTTTTTAAACCATTTTATCATTCAACTGTGCTTTCATTTTTATTCTAATAATCAAGTCCAATTTAAGTGCAGTGAAATATAAAGTAAAAAATATCGAGCCCAAATAAATAACCTTCAGGGATATTACTTCATCAAAAGCCTATGAATGCCTCTTTGTACATGTCTGGAACACTTTATTTCTTTGAAACACATCCATGTTAGAGAAGGGAGAACTGTCCTCATTTTAGCTCTTTTAAGCGTATCGTGATGTTCTTACACAGTGAATAAAATTTATCACGTTATTTCTAACTCCAAGGACCTCCAAAAAGCATCAAGAATCTTAAACAAAGAAGTAATATGAGTTTTCAACACACATTGAAACACAATATGCTATTATTTATAAGACTCATCCCCAAAAGCAAGGAAGGGTGAGGTAAATGTATGCAAATAACAATATGTCTTTAGATTGTTTTAGTGTTTGAAAAGTTTATTAGGATGGTAAAATATTTAAAATAAAATAAATAATAATCTAAAAGCAATGTTTATAAATTACACATTAACGTTGCAATGACAAAAAGCACAGAGACTAGGGACAATGTTATGAGCAGAACTGCGTGCCTCCAATATTCACATGTTAAAGCCATAAACCTCAGAGCCTCAGAATTTGATAGACAGAGGTAAGTGTTTAAAGTGATGACTAAGTTAAAAGCAGGTCTTCAGAGGAGGCCCTAATTCAATCCAACCGGTGTCCCCATAAGAGGAAATTCCAGTGCACTAAGACACCAGGGTGTGCAAACAGAGGAAAACACCACGTGAGAACACAGCTAGAGCAAGCCAAAACCAACCAAGAAAAGCCAACAACTTGATCTTGAACTTCCAGCTTCCAGAACTGTGAGGAAATAAATTTCTGTTGTTTAAGACACACATTCTGTATGGCATTTTGTTGGGACAGCTCTAGCAAACTATAGAAGGAATTTATTACAGTACTTCCATTAGTGCATTTGTTGATGAGATTATGCCCGAGTTTTATGCCTCTGGACTTACTGTGCATAGCTCATTACCTTTTCTTATGCCTTTCTTCCTTTCCTTGCTTCCTTTCTTTATTTCCTTTTAACAAATATTTACTGAATACTGACAGTGTGGCCAGCTTTGTGAATACCTAAGCACTAGATATTCAACAGAAAGTATGAACTGATTCCGATCTTTATGAAAATTAATGTGGTAGATTTTAACCACATATTATTTTGCCAAAAAATGAATAATGGAGACTCCTTCTAACATTTCTCAAAACACACAAACACAAATGTGTGCACAATTACCTCTCTGTCAGGAGTTATATAGAAACATGTTGCAAATTATTTCTACAAAAACAAACATAGCCTATGCTTTGCCCTAAGTGAAAAATACTTGTGTCAGAGTCATCTGTAACCATAGCAAATGATCTTAGATTGCTTTGAGTCACATCCTTGAGATCCCAGTAAACTTTAATATCCTTTTTTGTTTGTTTGTTTTGGAGACAAAGTCTTGGTCTGATATGGGCTTAGAGTGCCATGGCCTCTGTCTAGCTCATAACAATCTCAAAACTCCTGGTTCAAGCCTTCTGCCTCAGCCTCCTGAGTAGCTGGGACTACAGGCACATGCCACCATGCTTGGCTAATTTTTCTATTTTTAGAAGAGATGTGTGTCTCATTTTGCTCAACGGTGGTCTCAAACTCCTGAGAGCAAGCAATCCTCCTGGCTTGGCCCCCTGAAGTCCTAGGATTATAGATGTGAGCCAACACACCCATCCTAGAGATGAATTTCTATTTTCTTCAGAGATACTTTTCACCCTATCCCACCGACCTTTTCTCCACTGTTAGTCCTCGTATCTAAAAATGTCCCCTAGTTTCAACATATTGCCCCAAGGTTTCGGTGAGGAGAAGAGAAAGCAAACACTTAGAAATTACTGGTTTAATAAAATCCATTGTCATAGCCTGACTAGTGTTTGGCAGCTTTTTCCTAGAGAAGCCTTTCAAATACTAAAGCATGTATGGATCCTCTCAACAGCACACGTGAACGATATGGGTGGTGATATCGAGAGCAACAACACATAACTCCACATTTAATGAATGGTTCATCTTCCAGAAGTCATCACATATTCAACTTCTCTTCCTACTCTTTGACATCTGCTGAGGTGGGCAGAGTATTGGAAGATCCAGATCACCATTGTGCAGTGATAGTAAGTTAAAGCGCTAAATATATGAGGATATTCACAGGAATAATATGTGCAAGGACCCTCAGGCAAAGGCCAGACTGAGGCAAAATTATAAAGCAGATACCTTTTTAGACTCTCACCCAGTGGTATGCTAGAAAATATCTAACCACTAACTTTTTGAATAAAATATGTGGGTACTTAATTTATTGTAAATATTACTGATATAAAGGATGTGTAGCTTACATATAATATCCTTTCTTATAAATTGCCTATAGCCAATTGATTCTCACAAATGCTTCACTCGATTTTGCCAAACTCTTGCATTTGTAGGAGACCTATCTGTGTAATTGATGGAGGAGCATAGTTCCAAAATAAATGTTGGCCAACAATTTTGTTTATGTTACAAAAACATATTTTAGAGTTCACTTTTTTACCAGAGGAACGTCTTTGCTGAATTGGAAAGTAGTTTTTCAACATTGGAAGAATATCTCTTCAATTTTTTTTGTACTATTGTCAATGTTGCAGATGTAGATATTACGCAACAACCACATTTAAGTTTACACTTGTAACATTTTTATGCCATTAATTCTTCAAGTCAACAGTAGTTAGTCAACAAAGCAATAAATCAGGAGCTACAATGAAATGCATAAGAGAATACTATTTTGTGTATATATATGCACATATATGTGTGTGTGTGTGTGTGTGTGTATATATATATTTCCACATATTACACTCTAAATGCGAGAGGATAAAATGGGTAGTACTCTCTAAGGGAAACATGAACAGTAATCGCTAAAGAAAATAGGAAAGCATCCCTAGAGATGGTATTTGATTGCTCTACTAATGCTAGCATTGTATTTTCATGTCAGTAATTTCAGCTAATACAAAATAACAATAGTTTTAATTCCATGAGCAAAGTTACTAATGAAATGTAAACAAGTAATTAGAAAGTAATGTAGTTTGAGTACTACTTTTGCTTTTAGTATGATTTATTTCATTGTGCATTTACATTCTTTCTTTTTAAATCATAATAATTAGCTCTCGAAATTTATGAAAATTTAACAACTGACTCTCATGAATGACACAGAAGCTAGCTCTAACATTACACCACTTGTGCCAGTCCAAGACTTTTTCTTTAAAAACGCTTTTTTCTCTCATGATGCTTTTCTTCTAGGTGCCCAAGAAGAATTCTTTCTTTCCTTCTAACATTTCTTCTACACAAATATTCCTTTCTGCTCGCATTTATCCATCTTTCCACAATCTAATCTGAATGTTTAGCATTGGAAAGAATATGATAGCATAATTGATATTCACAGGATATGTTCAAAAATACTTAACAAACATCCTATTCAATAACAGTATACTCCTAAAACTCCAAATAAATGAATCTCTAATAGTGAAATTTTAATTGTTAATAGTATACTAGGGAAAAAAGAAATCTGGGTGGAGCAGATCATTCAAATTACATTTTGTAACTCATGTAAATATTTTTGCAATAAGTATGTCCTAAGTTAATATAATTAAATATTTACAGCTCTCTGTTAACTTTGAAATTCCAGAAAAGTAAATCACCTTCTCTTTACTGATATAGTCTAAAATGCTCATTTTTGCTGGTGCGGTGGCTCACCTCTGTAATCCTAGCACTCTGGAAGATTGAGGTGGGAAGATAGCTTGAGCTTAGCAATTTGAGACCAGCCTGAGCAAGAAGTGATACCCTGTTTCTTAAACAAACAAACAAACAAAAAGAATTTGCTAAATATTGTGGTAGGTGATGTAGTTGTAACTACGCAGAAGGAGGAAGCAGGAGGATTGCTTGAATCCAAGAGTTTGAGGCTGCTGTGAATTAAGCTGATGCCAGGGTACTCGAGCCTGGGCAACAGAATTAGACTGTCTGAAAAAAGAGAGAAAAAATCCTTTTCCACCATTATTCTGCTCTCCATGGTCTATGGCCATTGTGAACTATTTCCTAAAGAACTCCGTGCTCTCTTTAGCCTTGAAGTGCTTGATAAATTTTTCTCTCTACCCATACCACCCTTCCCTCTTCTAACCCCTCTCCTAGAGCTTAGCTTCAGATTTTCCTATGTCAGATCAGCTACAACTTTCCCTGAGAAATCCTCTCTATCCTTTCTAAAATGCGTAAAGCCTTCTGTTAGGAAGAGAGCATGGGATTTCCCGGCCCTCTTAGTGGGTGCCTGGGTTGGTTCTGCACCTAGCAATTGCACTACCTGGATGAAGGACAGGGCAGGATCCAATTTGGTGCTGCCCCACCTTCATCCTATCCTGAGCACCTGTCACACCTGGGAGTGGCAGGAACACCACACAGGTCATGCAGCCCAGGCACAATAGGATTTGGAAAGTCACCTAGAACAACCTAAGGTTAATTATCGTATCATCAACTGTCCATCAAAGTGGTTCCATGGTTACATATGAACCACAAGGAGAGACCAATCCAGACAGCATAAAACAGGAACCCAGACCATCACCAGAGATTTTTTTTGTCAAGCAATGGGGCCAGTTTGTCATCTATGGCTAATGTATGTTGCTCATATCTTTCTCTTCCTCAATAAACTTTGTTTCATGCTTGCCTTGCTTTGGTCGATCGTCTAGCAAGAGCACAAGAAGAACTCAGAATGAAGATGATTGCCTGAACCCAGGTACTTCACAGAACTTCATAGCGTCCTGGGCTTACTCTTGTAGCAACACTTGTCTCACCTGATTTTAAGCGCCTACTTACTTCTTTTCTATACCCCTTCACAGAGTTCTTCAAAGGCAGGGAATGTCTGCCTCTTTCATCAGTATTTTCCTACAATCAGAATGATGCCCAACATTCTGCTGGCACTGGGCAGATGGTGGTTGAATGCAATGCTGATGATCTGGAGAAGAAAAAACCAGAGCCCTGAGATTATGAACATGTTGCCTATTTACTTCTCCCTCCAGTTATAACTGTATTATTTTGAAGTCCTTTTTAAAAAGATACATTTTACTTAATTCAAATTGATTGGATGAGCACCTGGTTAGCAATAAAGTGCAGCATGAGCATCAGCTTACTGGAACACCGCCCCCTATATTCCTGAAAGCTCCTGTGGGGAGCAGAAGGTAAAGAGCCATGCCTAATTAAACAAGCAAGAAAAGGATCCCTAGTCACTAGAATCCAATTGAACATTTGCCGGCTTTATTCCATCAGCTTGAGAAATTTACACACTCTACGTAAACCAATGACAGAAATCTTTTAACTATGATTTGCCAGGAATAGAGTAGCCATATCTCGGCTGTGTGAGCCAAAAGAGAAAGCAAATGAAACCTTGACAAAACTTCCTCACTTTCCAACCTGATATACTTATTTTGCAGATAAGGAAAAGTTATGACACATTACATCATCTGTCAGACACACTGTTTAATTGGAGTCT
This sequence comes from Perodicticus potto, assembly GCA_963574655.1. Classification (NCBI taxonomy): domain Eukaryota; kingdom Metazoa; phylum Chordata; class Mammalia; order Primates; family Lorisidae; genus Perodicticus; species Perodicticus potto. The sequence goes on along the minus strand of CAUYRH010051203.1, from coordinate 13,494 downwards.
CAATTCCAGTAATCATCACCAGAAAAGAGAAAAATGATGCTTTTGATCAGAGCAAGTCAAAAAAGGTTGTGTCCTCCTCCTCACAATTTTTTGGAAAGCAACCTTATTCAAATTTAAAATTGAAACCACTTCTCCCCTCCTTTACAGTAGAAAGAGAGCACCGTACTAAACAGTATTACTCTGGGGTTAGTACAAAAGGAGAGGGGTTTGCATTAGAACAAGTGCTAAGAGTTGAGCTTCAGGCAAAGAAAGATCATTATTTATAACAAGCTGATCTGCTTCTGTATGATTAAGGGGAGAACAGTGAATTAATGTTGTTATCTTAATATTGTTTAAATGGCCTCTAGATGTGGTGCAGAGACATGCCAGGCAGAATGGTTAACACAAAATAAATGTCAATCCAACAGAGAGTTCAGGGAAACATTTTTATCTGAAGTAGAATTTGCTTAATTAATGGCCTCAAAATGGTAAGATCTGACAAGCCGCTAGTGTATGGACTTATTTTATTTGGAGAAAGAGGACACAGCTCGATTTAATGGGATTTTCTTCAGAGAATGGTGCAACTGGTAAGCTTCTGGATAATTATCAACCATTTTAATGATTTCTCCTCTTCAAAATGTAGTTCATGCCTTAGGTTATCTGGGGAAATAGATGAGAAAGCATGAAACTATAATGGTAGCGTTTTATTATCTGTGATTTTAACTGTTTGCTTGACTAGGAAGTTGGGTTTTGAGGCACAAACAATAAGTTTTCTAATGCCCCAAATAAGGTTTCATTAAATGACTTCTTCAGAATTAGTCATCCAGGGTGCAGGCTGTGGGCAGTGAGTGTATAATGCCATTGAAAGAGTAAGGATAAGAATAATCTGATTAATTGTTCATAATAAGAAAACTCAGTACTAAGGTAGACTTGAAGTACCTTTAGAAAGTGGGCTACGGAGGAGCCCACATGTTACTGTAAGCCTAGTACTTGCCCTCGAGATCATATCAGAAGAAGGAGGACAAGTGGTGTGAGGGGAAGGAAAGAGGTTTGTTAACTTGATAGCAAATGTGGAGGAAAGGAGACCCTGTCTCTAAAATGTGATCTTCCTAAACATAAGCAGAAATACAGAGGTTTTAAAGGAAGAGCCCTTAGTTCTAGGCTATTGTCATACACAGTTAATGTTCTAAGGTCCCATCTGCACAGAAGACAAAGCCATGATCTCCATGACCTCCACCCACCTGGGAGGCCCCCCAGACCACTGTCTATCCAGGGAAGTGCAGCTGAGCCATTTCCTACCGCCTCCTAGAGCACAAAGAACAAAGACATTCCCCTGCCCTCTTGACCACTGAGATGCAGGTTTTAGTTCCTAAAAAGAGTAGGGGAAGCTTTAAAGAGACAGAAAATAATTTTGCCTTTTTTTTTTTAGGCCATTCTGTATATTACCCAGATTTCAAGGATCTTATTTCTACCTTTAGAGTAAGGTTCAGGTATAAGAAATTCTTAACAGTTATCTTGCTGGACAATTTTCTATCTTTTAAAAATTAAAACTACATAGGGTAAAGTTGTGGGCACAGGACAAGCTGAAGGCAGAGATGTATAGAAAGTAAATATGTGTAATTTACAATACCTGAAATTTGAACTTGGAAGAATAATATTCCAAACCAATTGTCAACAATTGGGAGATTTGTAAATAATACTAAACATGCCCAGACTGGTTTATAAAAATGCACCCAAAGGTACCAGAGACAGGCTTCTCAGTCATATCAGAAATGTGAGAGAAAGAATTTTCTATTTTTTGAAAGACCTTCACTAAGGTAGTAGGCAACCATTGGCGAACAGATCAGCAGGTACTGTAGGTTCAACCCAGTAACGTTCTTTTTGCTTTACTCAATTTTTCTAAGGCAATAGTGGGAAAGTTATAAAGTACCTTCACTCATACTATAGTTTCTATTTTTTTATATGGAAAACTGTTGCTTTCCTGTCCTCACTTTACCCTTTTGTGACAACTGCCTGCTACATTTCTTGGCTTTTTCGCATTTCCCCCATCTGCTTCTTTTCTCTCCAGTGGTACTTGCTGCATTAGGGGCACACCATGGCTCCTCTAAGGTCCTGCATTCATCCATAATAAAGCCAACATTACTGGGACCTGTGGAAAATGACCATGAAATGACCCAAAAGTTGTGTGACTGTTTATGAAAAAAATCCGTATAAGAATCCTGTGTCGCCTCCTAATGAGTCTGTATTTTCACAACACCACATGCACTTTCACCATTTTATTGCTTGTTTATTAAATTTTTAATTATTAATCTGTGTGGATTTGAGATATGGATTTTTATAATTCTAGAGTCCAGCTCTAGTAGTTCTATAGCAAAGTATTACTATACTTTTATTGACCACCTATCAACAACGATAAATCAATTTGGAGACTCTACATTGGAGTCAATGTTGCTTTCCATTTGGGTTCACCTTCTTAAATATGTCTCAGGACCAGTGAGGAGCAAGAAATCTATAGTTTTGTTGCTGTGTTTCACCAAGTTTTTTAAAGGAACAGACTCATTTCAAGGAAAGCGTTATGTTTAAAAGCATCCCATAGTCAAATTCACCTGGGAAAATGATAAATTTATTTTTTTCCCTTACTATAGGAATTCTCAGAGTTTTTAATGGGTTAAAGGACACTGTGAAACACAAAGAGGGGATGTTATTGCTTCATAAATCAAATCTTCTTGATGATGGGATCTTTTTCTTACACAGTATCTAGTCAGACTAATGCTTCACAGAACACACTTTGAGAAATTCTACTTTATTGTGAGTTTTCTGATACAAACACACATGAGGGAAATAGAAAAGATAACAAGTATATAACCTTCACCTTCTAATATGCCATAACATGTGTTAATTTATTAGTGTGATGAGTTAAATTGTGTTCCCCAAGAAGATATGCTGAAGTCCTTAGCTGTCATACCTGTGAACATGACCTTATCTGGAAACATGGTCTTTGCAGATGTAATCAAGTTAGATCAGGTCATTAGGCTAGGCCCTACCCCAACATGACTGGTGTCTTTGTATGAAGAGGGGAATTTCAACACAGAGGCAGACTTACACAAAGGAAATATAATGGAGAGACACACAGGTAGAAGGCCTTGTGTAGATAAAAGCAGAAATTGGAGTATTACATCTGCAAACCAAAGAATGCCAAGGATCAGAGAGAATCAACACCAATGATATCCCGATTTCAGACTTCTAGCATCCAGAACTGTGAGATACTAAACTTCTGTTGTTTTAAACCACACAGTTCATTTGTCTGCGATGGCAACCCTACCAAACTAATAGAGATTTCAGTACCAGAAGTTTGGGTGCTACAATCAATACCGAAAACTGTACATGACTTTGGAATTGGCTAATGGATAGAGGCTGAAAAAGGTTTGAATTTAATAGGAAGAGCATAGATGGTCGTGAAAAGACTTTCGTGGAAACAGGCATGTTAAAGGAACTCCTGGGGATGTCTTAGATAAAAATGAGGACACATATTATTGGAAAATGGAGGAAAGGCAATCTTTGTTATAAAATAGCAGAATGTGTGGTTGGATTATTTGTACTTTTAGGAGGAAACTGAATTTCTCACTGGATGAACTTAGATATTTAGCCAAGGATATTTCCAAGCAGTGTGTAAGGCACAGACTGGTTTCTCCGTGGTGCTTATAGTAAATGTGAGAGACAAGAGATAAAATAAAGGAGGAATTCTGCCTTGAGATGTAGTATGGTCTAATATGCTACATTTATCACTTATTGCATATATGTCTTTCTCTAGTAGAATATAACTCCACAAGAACAGAAAATTTTGTTCTGTGCACTGATATTTCCCAAATTTCCAGACGCCCATACATGTTCGATAAGAGTTTAGAAATGGAACTATTGCATGAGACAGAAATTCTTAAGCCCACTAATTTTTATGCCTAAATTTTCCAACTCATTTATGAAAAGTTTCTATTATCATTCTTAAAATTAGAAAAATATTTTTTCATCTCTGTATGAAAGCAATTTACATGATCATAAGTCCATTGTGTTTATAATGGAGATACTGATATAAAATAAGAAACTTCAATTAACCTAATGGTGGTACTTGAAACAGGAATGCTCACTTAACTTCTCTGAAGGCAAGCAATTAAGGAGTTTCAGAAAAAGAAAGGAAGAAGGAAATGTAAATATGAGGCCAACACGAAGTCTGTTCTAAAGTCTAAGCTATTACCCCTAAAATGAGATTCTAGTCAACAGCTGGGTTGACTTTAATAGCATAATCCTATAAATGGTAATAGCAAACAAAGATCCAAGCTTCCATAGAATATATTACAGCCATAAAAAATGATGACTGTCTTTATTCTTTAGTTAATCAAACTGCCACCTAAATCTCTGTTGTTTTAAAACTCCGACATAAAATAATATAGACAGTATATGAACAATTCAATATGCTAGGCAATGAAAGCAAGAAAATTGAATCCCATACTTCCATACTTTCTCCAATTACTTTCATCCTTGGACAAAGCTACCCTTCTGTTGCTGATACTCTGCTATCAACTAGGTAAAAATTTTGTCTTCTTCATTGTTATATTTGCATCTATCCCACTTTCTTGCAAGAGAGATCTTTAATTTACACTTGTTCAATAAAAAGATATTTCGTAGACTTAAGAGGATTAAAAATTACTGCTTTTATTCATATAAGCCATATATCTAGGAAATATTCAAATATATAAACATAGTTTATTTTTTTTTTTTCAAATAGTAGGTAACAAACTAATCCTCATTGCACACAAAAGTTTTCAGTTATCCGTTTGTGGCTTCTAGTTTCTTATGTTAACTAAGACATTCAATTAAGACCTTACACATGTAAAGTACGTTATGTTATGTTAACTAAGACTTTCAAATGTAAGACTTTACATATGTCTGGTATACTTCCACTCTTCCTAACTCTATTTTTACTGCCTTACTCATGACCACTTAAATGAACCCTTTTGTTAAATATATTAAAACTGTCATTCTCTAATCTCTCTTCCTTCTTTTCCCTACTCTTTATCTCATCCAAATTGTCTTTTTTTTTTTGGCTGGGGCTGGGTTTGAACCCGTCACCTCTGGCATGTGGGGCTGGCACCTTGGTCCTTTGAGCCACAGGTGCTGCTCCCAAATTGTCTTTTAAGGAGTAGTCTTCTCCCAAGTTCTCACTTAGGCAATCAGATTTATTTTTCAATTTCTTGCACATACATATTCCATGCCTTCACCAACTTCTGCAGGTCAAATTAATCAGCTTCTCTCTTTATTCTTTTATTTTATAATTTAGGGTATATCTCTATAAAATAGCTTACTGCATTATAATTACATTTTGGCATGTGCCTTCCCTCAAAATTGTGTGCTTTCCAAGACAAGAATTGTGTCTTTTTTGAACACTTATCTCTAATGTTTTGAATAATACCTGACATTTGGATCTTCAATAAATATTTATTGAACAAATATACAAACAAAAGAAGTTCAGGAACAGAAGAAAAAGCAAGTCAATTTCTATCTGTGCTATTGCTATACTAAGTCAAAGCATTATGGAAAACAAATGGACTAACGTCTTTGAGCATTTTTATTTCTCCCAGTGCAATTTCAACGGTATAATTTAATATAGTAGGGTATCGTCTGGCCTGACTGCAGGCTAGAATTGTGTATGTTTGCCTTCATAGTAATTTTTAGAAATCAATATGGCTATTTTTTTCTATAAAATTTTCTCTGAATATCTAACATTTACCACTGTTTTCCTTACTTAGCCAGTCTTTTCTCATAAAATTATTTTAAGAAAATATGAGCTTTTCTTCTTCCAATAATACAAAAAGAGTTATCCAGTAATAAGGGATTAAAGCAAAATCTTCTTGCAATACTGATGGATTAGTAAGATAGGAAGAGTAGAAAGAAGTCTAGGTCTTTAAAAAACATAATTAAGACTAAGTTTATTTTTTGTCATTTTTTAATTCTGTTTTTCTAATGTAAAATTTTAAACACTGAAAAAATTAGAAAGAGTAACATAAAAAGTCCTATGTGCCAAGCAATTAGCTTTAATAATTATCAGTGCTTTGTCCTATCCTAATTATTTTAATGTAAGGCTTAAATAAAAGTAAAACAAAACACAAAACTAAAAGGTACTTACTAGTAATTTCATAAAGCATCTAGGCTTTATGAAGAGCTTTATGAAAAGAGAGTAAGAAATGCTATGGGCTGATTGCAATTGCGAATCAGAAAAACAAAGCTTGCAAAAGGCCCAAAGAGAAGTCCTGTGTATCTGACACGTGTAAACCAGTATGTAAGCAGCCCTGGGCAAGCATTTGTGTTGGTGTTTGCAGAGAGAAGAGAAAGGGGTTGCCCTTAAATAAGTGCTTTTTCTTTCTAGTCATTAGTTGTCTTATATCACATCCTTTTACAAATTAGTGGTGACAATGATTATCGGAGGCAACTGAGAGTCCTACTTCCTTACACAGGAAAATGAGGAATAGTTCCTTTGCTTTGGATTTAATAACTAATGAAAGTTCTAATTATTTCAACTTAAAAAATATTGAATGATTTTCATGTGCAAGACAAGGTAAATTTTTTATTCAGTTATTCATTCATCCTTTCATCCACTAAATATTTACTGAGATTTTCCAATGCTCCTCTAATTATATGCAGACTTGTAAACAAGTAAAATGATGATGGCAATAAAAAGCAAGTGTCATAAGAGTATTTATAAAATAAATGAATTATTTCTGTGACTATTTGTTTGATTTGTCTCTCTCTATCCGGAGAATAAGTCAGTTAGGACCCTATTACACAGATCTATCAATAAAAATTAAGCTATCAAAATTGCAATGATACTAGAAAGGATATTGGACTAAATATGTTTTGGGGTGCTGAGCCTAACTGACATCCTTCTTGTTAGCCTCTGCTGCTGAATGCCTGGATTTAGGTGGCCAATGCCACTCCCTGAATCTCATCTGATAGTACTAAAGTGGGCAACTGAATTAAAGAAGTTCATCCAGAGGCTGAGCTGTCCCATTCAGTTTACATTTTCACCTTAGAATGTGAACTAAGACTTAAAGAGGAAGATAGAGTATACATCAGTAGCAAGACAGAAATAAATTTGTGGAGCTCATGAGAGTTGTGTTAAAGTAAAACACTTTGGGAAAATTTGCAGATTCATCTGCCATGGTCCCCAACATTGCCTGGTGCAGAATTACTCACCTATTAGGGACTTACTGATTTCCACTGAATCAGTGGTTCTTATCTTGTTTGATTTCTGTATATAGTGCATAAAATCTTTACGCTATCCCCCACTTCAACCTGCTTTTCATGAGATTTTTTAGAAAATTCCCATTCCTCATGATCATAGAACCTGATCTGGCATAGACAATATTTGCTCCACCAGTTTCCTGCCTCTACCAGCGTGTTACACTCTTACTCATTTTTAAATGAGTTTTAAAAAACTAAAACTCTTCCACTAAAAGAGTTCACTTGTGAACTCTTTAACAGTCAGAGGTGCTAATACTTGATATCCTAGTCCTGCATCCAGCTTATACCTTGGGAAATTATTTGGCTTAATAAATGTTAAAGATAATAAATAAACAATGCAAATGAGAGACATTGGGGAGATAGAATCCGGAAGAAATGATAATTGATTGGATGAAGGGAAGGAAAGAAAAGTTAAAGATGATTCTTTAATTCAGTTAATTTGTGCTATAATCTATCATTTTGGTTTCAGTTAAATACACACCAAAAATTCCTATTTTTGAAGAAAATATAATAATCAACCACATATTAAAAATAAGAGTTATTAGGACTTAAGCGAGTTTGTAAATATGTGAATTCAAATTATCTGGAGCATGGCTCAACAAAAATAGCAGAACAGCAATGTCTCTCCATAAATATAAGTTGCCATTTGAGGAATGCAGCTTGGATTCTTTTGGGACTCAAGATTAAATTGGCAAGACACAGAGGTACAGATTTTATTTATCTTTTCAGAAAATATACCTCCTAGTAGTATCTTAAGTTGAGGACAAGAGTCCACCCACTCTAAAACTATCCCATTAGCAGATTAAAATAGATTAATATTGATTGTCTAACATAATTATTTCATGTTACTCATAGCTGGCTATTTTTATTTTTATTTATTTATTTTAAAAATGATGTAATCTTTATTCTTTTTTACTAAATCATAACTATGTAATTTAATGTATTTATGGGATACAATGTGCTGATTTTATATGTAATTTGGAATGCTTACATCAAAACATAACCTTCACCTCACTTACTTATTTGTTGTGTTAAGACATTTATACTCTACTCTTAATAGTTTTGACATGCACCCTTGCATTGTGCACATTAGGTGAGGCCCCACCAAATACCTTCCCCTCCTCCCAGCCTCCCTGCTCCTTTCCCTTCTGCCTCCTCTTCCCTCCTTCTTTTTGGACTATAGTTGTATTTTATCATTTGTATGAAAGTGTAGGTGATTATATATTGGTTTCATAATAGTATTGAGTACATTGGATACTTTGTCTTCCATTCTTGAGATACTTTACTAAGAAGAGTATGTTCCACCTCCATCCATGTAAACATAAAAGTTGTAAAGTCTACATCTTTTTTTATGGCAACATAGTATTCCATAAGATACATATTCCATACTTTGTTAATCCATTCATGGGTCCGTGGGCATCTGGGCTGCTTCCACGACTTGGAAATTATGAATTGGGCTGCAGTAAACATGCTGGTGCAAATGTCTTTGTTGTAAAATGATTTTTGGTCATCTGGGTATATACATAGTAGAGGAATTGCAGTATCGAACAGCAGGTCTACTCTTAGCTCCCTATGTATTCTCCAAACTTCTTTCCAAAAAGGATGCATTAGCTTGCATTCCCACCAGTAGTGCAGAAGTGTTCCCTTCTCCCTACATCCATGCCAACATCTGTAGTTTTGGGATTCTGTGATGTGGGCTAATCTTACTGGAGTTAGATGATATCTTAAAATGGTTTTGATTTGCATTTCTCTGGTGATTAAAGATGATGACAAGGATGCCCACCGTCTCTACTGCTATTCAACATAGTAATGGAAGTCTTAGCCATCACAATCAGGCAAGAGAAGGCTATTTTTAGAGATGGGTCTTGTTCCTTTTTTTTGTTTTGTTTAGCAGGCGCTGGCTGGGTTCAAACCCACCACCTCTGGCACTCAGGGATGGCACTCTAACCACTTAGATATGAGTGCCCAGCCAGGTCTTGCTCTTGCTTAGGCTAGTCTTGAACCCATGAGCGCAGGCAATCTACCCACCTTGGCCTTCCAGCATGCTGGGATTACAGGTGTGAGCCACTGCTCCCAGCTGATGACATTATTATTATTAATTTTAAGTTAATTGGTAAGTAAACATTTTTAAATCTTCTTATACAGTAAATATAATAACAATATATAACTCAAATAAACAGATCTCTTTGGGGTACTCTATAGTTTTTAAAAATGTAAAAGGGTCCTAATGCCATAATTTAGGCTCTACACTAATAACACCTAGTCTTAAGATAATCTGTAAAATCTACTGTATAAGTTATAAATTATTTACCATAAATATTATTTATAAATAATAATAATTAATTTGTCACCTACTCTGTGTTGGACAGTGTTTTAAGTGCTAGACACAGAAAAGATAATGTCACTACTCAGCTTACAACTCTTCAGTGGCCTACCATAGTCCTTAGGGGAAAATATATATATCTTAACTTCACTTACAAGATCCTTGATAATCTTGTCCCTGAGCCTTGCATCTCATTCTGCTCCTATTTTCTATGCTCAGTTCCTTCACAGCATTATAAACCTTTATACACGGTTTACTTTCTGCCTGAAAATCATTCTATTTGATTTTTAAATCCAGTTTACATTTAACTCCTTTCCAGAAGTTTTCCCAACCCCCAAGTCTAATTCAATTCTCTTCTATAATCTCTTACAAAGCTTGCACTTTTTTTCATTGTGGCACTTATCACGCCATACTGTAATTGCTTCTTTTAGCCTCTGTGTTCCTCCACAAGGCTGTAAGCTCCATGAGGGCACAAGCCAAAGTAGTCTTGCTCACTAATGTATTCCCAATGATTAGCAAAGTGCCTCCACTTATTAGATAATTAATAAATACTTGTTGAATGAATGAAAAAATAACCAATGAAATACTATACAACATATGAATTAAAATATTAACAATAGTAAGTAAGCAAAAAGTGCAAGAACCTGGGAAAATTTTATCCCCTATAAAAACAATGAGGAAACTGGCAAAAATTGTCAGAACCCACTTCTTCAGAGCTCTGGAAATTAACAAAAGTCTTGCAGCAATCCAAGGAGCATTTATTCAAGAAAATGACCAAATCTCGGTAAGAACAGTGAGCTTTGTGGTATCTTGACTTTCTTATTTCCATTCTCCCTCTCCAGCTCTGAGGTAGTCTTGAAAACTAATAACCCACATTCATTGTAAAATCCAATAACCTGGCACCCACTGAGGGTAGCAAAATGGGGATAGCTTTCCTTCAAAGTCTCAATCCTAGTGAATTGTCATTATTTGACAGTTAACTAAAAGACCCCATTTGCAAACTTGTCTTTATTTGAACTGATGTAGAGCTCACCAACGCAAAAGCCTTTCCCCTGGAGGATTTTGTTGGAATTAATTAGAGATAATTATTGCCTTTTCAGCTGCCCATGGCAAGGAGACAATAGTTAGAACACATAATAGGCTAACTAAAATGTTTAAAGGCAAATCTGGGGAATGAGATGTCCATAGGCCATAAGGGTTACACAGGCCATTATGGAGGTTTTGAGATACACAAAAAACAAGAAACTAAAATCCATGTGGAGGGAAACAAAGAAAGCCCTCCCTAGCAACACCAATAAGCCAAGTGAATTGAAATTTGCACAGATCAATCAGAAAAGACACTGTTGACTATGTTTCTTGGAAGTGAAATAATGTACCATAATACAGTCTTGTCTCAAAATTTTTGTACTGACCTACATATAAAAACTCCTACATATTCCTGGGATCTACTAGGTCGTACTCAAGCATAGGGCTGTGTACATGTCTAAAGTTATTCTCAGACTCAAGAAAGACCTGAGAAGGCCCCTATGTTCTCACTTGTGGCTGTGCAAACTGGAAGTAAAAGCTAAGGCAGAGTCATCAACTGCTAGACTGAAGGTTAAAGGTGTGCCCAATACACACACAGAAGCCCTCAACAAAGATTGAAGGTCTTACTGGTTCTAGACATTTAAGGAAGTAACTGTCCAATCATTAACTGACTACTACTAATCTAACTTAACAAAGACTTCAGTAGTACTTAACAGAGAATAAGGACTTTATAAAATTGGTTCAGAAAAGTCACAAAGAACCAACAACCATCACCACAATAATAAAAAACAACAACAAAGTGCAAAAAAGGAACTGAATTTGATTTTCAGAGGTGCTACATTACATTATTTAAATATCTAGTTATTGACAAAAAGTGATAAGACATTCAAAGAAACAAGAAAATGTGGCCCAGACATGGCAGAAAAAAATCAATCAACAGACACTGACTTTGAGATAGCCCAAATGTTGGACTTAATAGACAAAAAATTTTAACTCATGCTGAGCATGATGGCTCACACCTGTAACCCTGGAACTCTGGGGGGCCGAGGTAGGTGGATTGCCAGAGCTCACGAGTTGGAGACCAGCCTGAGCCAGAGTGAGACCTCGTCTCTAAAAATAGCTGCGTGTTGTGGCAGGCACCTGTAGTCCCAGCTACTTGGGAGGCTGAAGCAAGAGAATTGCTTGAGCCTGAGTTTGAGGAAGATGCCATAGCACTCTACCAAGGGTGACAAAGTAAGACTCTGTCTCCAAAAAAAAAAAAAAAATTTAAATCAGCCATTTTAAATATGTTAAAACAAAGGAGGCTTGGCACCTGTGGCTCAAGCAGCTAAGGCACCAGTCACATACACCTGAGCTGGCGGGTTCGAATCCAGCCCAGGCCTGCCAAACAACAATGATGGCTGCAACCAAAAAATAGCTGGGCGTTGTGGCGGGCACCTGTAGTCCCAGCTATTTGGGAGGTGGAGACAGGAGACTAGCTTCAGCCCAGGAGTTGAAGGTTGCTGTGAGCTGTAATGCCATGGCACTCTACCCAGGGCAACAGCTTGAGGCTCTGTCTCCAAAAAAATAAATAAATATATAAATAAATGAATAAAAGGAAACAATGTCCAAATAACTAAAGGAAAATAGGATAATTATGCCTTGCCAAATACAGAATACAGACAACAACAACAAAAAAATACAAATTATTTTTAAAATGAGCCAAATAGAAATTCTGGATTTGAAAATTATAATAACTATAATAACAAATTTTTATTAGTGAGGCTCAACAGCAAATTTGAGCATGCAAAAGAAAAAATTATTAAACTTGAATATACGTCAATTTGGGTTATTTTGTCTGAGGAAGAAAAAGAAAAAAGAATGAAGATAAATGAACAGAGCCTCAGGATCCTGTAAAACACCATGAAGTGTACCAACAGACAAATAGTGGAAGTTCTAGATAGAGAGATAAGAAAGAAAAAGGCAGAAATAATATTTTAAGAAATAATGACTGAAAACTTTACCAATTGGATGCAAAACATTAATCTACACATCCACAAAGCTCAATGAATTCTAAACAAGACAAACTCAGAGATTGCTATGGACCTAATATAATCAAACCATCAAAAGACAGAGAATCTTTTTTTCAGGTTTTGGCCGGGGCTGTGTTTGAACCCGCCACCTCTGGCATATGGGGTCAGGGCCCTACTCCTTTGAGCCACAGGCGCCGCCCTAAACAGAGAATCTTAAAAGCAGAAAAAGTGATTGGTTACATTTAAGGGATCCTCAGTTAATTTCTCATCAGAATGTAAGGACACAAGAAAACATGAGATGATATATTGAAAGCACTGAAAGAAAAGACTATCACCCAAGAATTCTATGTCTTTCTAAACCATACATTAAAAAAAGGTGAAATTAAGGCACTTCCAGATAAAGAAAAACAGAGTTTTTCACTAGAAAATATACTCCCAAAAGAAACACGAGGCAAAGTCTCTCATTATGGATGTAAAGATACCAGCCTATAAATTAAATCCATAAGAAGAAATAAAGAACACTAGTAAAATTTATTATACAGGTTAATATGGAAAACAGTGTAAACATATTTTTTGGTTGTAACATTTTCCCCCAACTTATCTGATTTAAAACAACCACATAGACAATAATTATGGATTTGTGTTGATAGACACTTAATATATAAATATGTTAACAGTACAAAGAAGGGAGAAAGAATGGAGCTATATAGGAAAAAGGTTTTTTTTTTTTTTTTTTTTTTTTGAGACAGAGCCTCAAGCTATCACCCTGGATAGAGTGCTGTGGCATCACAGCTCACAGCAACCTCCAATTCCTGGACTCAAGCGAGTCTCTTGCCTCCGCCTCCCAAGTAGTTGGGACTA